>JAHWFO010057420.1:57578-69318 GCA_023313115.1 Rhysida immarginata | reverse complement strand
AGATGTGTTGAGTAATTTTTTTAACGATTGTTTGTTATGTTAAAAATTGAACTATGATTAACAAAGTATGAACGAAATGCAAGAAAATGAGAAACAGTCTAGAAAGCCTTCTCCAAACCTTTCACAATCATTTTAAACTAAACATGGTGATTTATGATAAACTGGGAACAAAAAAAAAAATAAATTATATGTACAAAAGTAAATAATGAAAAAAAATTGATAAGATAAATGAATCAGCTACATAGGCAAAGTAGTTTTGCATTCAAGTCCATTTCGGTAAACAACGTTGTATGTCTTCTCCTGTGGCGCAACAACATGTAAATTTTGACAGCTGATCATTTAATTCAAAACCATTTCTTAAAATTTCCGCGCAAATTCTGTTGTTGTAGTCAGCAATTTGATTGCTATATTTTTGGAAGAAGCGATTTTAATCCCCTCTGTTGCATGAATTCGCCTATATCTCAAACTTATCGTATAACGTAACAAAACTGTCAGCTCGCAGCCGACTATTGCGTCTTCAGCAACAAATACGTAACATCAGCTGACAGTTTCAACTTTTCAATAAGAGAGTATCGCCATCTAGTGACATCCTTTGAAAACAATTTAATTTTTCGAAAAATAAGAATAACTTAAAAAATTAATATAAATACGATATAAAAAGTACCCTGCTTAAAGCACAGTGACACTAACTACGTACATGGAAAATTTCGTGGAGATTCTTTGAGTATTTTCTGTGTTGTAAAAGGACAAACGTTCCAACGGACTCTAATTTATAATAAATATATGGATAATATTCATGGGCGCATTACCTCACGAGCTCGTGACACACGCTACCTCTCCGAGCTATACGTACTTCATATATTGTTGCTCTGCTGCAGAAAACAAAATTGGATAAACAATGTAAAGAATTGAAAAAAAATATTACAATATTGTAGCAAAAAAATAAATAACTGCCACAAAATAATGACCGTATCAACCTTTGAAATGAATACAAACATATTAAACAGGGCGCTATGTCAGCAGCAATGAGGCATATCGTTGTACGAAAGATATCCCACTATAACCTATTTAGCGGTGCATTTAGAAAACAGACAACGAGTATATTTTACCAAAGAAAATATCAGATAAAGAATCACTATGCCTCCTAAAACTACTTTGACAGTACTATAAAACAAATACACTACCTTAGGAATCTGTGGATGCTTGTTTCAAAGAAAGAGAGGAAAGTAACTCCTCTTCTCCACAAAAGAGATTTAATATGTACCATGTATCTATACACTGAACGACCAGTTTATTAGAGACACCCCGCTAAGAGCGTGTTGCGCCTCCTTTAGCGGCGAGAACTGCCTGAATATGTGCTGGCATGGATTCAACAAGGTGATGAAACCGTTGCGGAGGAATAGCAACCCAGGCTGACATCACAGCGTCCGTAATTGGTGCAGCTTTGACGGTTGTGTGGGAAGGCGTCGGATGGTTCTCTCCACTTCATCCTATAAATGCTCGATCGGGTTGAGATGGGTGACCGAGCTGGCCATTGAAGCAAGTGGAAGCCCGCGTTATGTTCCTCGAACCAGTCCTATCTCATGACCAATTATGAAAGGCAAAGTTTGTGCAATGATCAGGCTTTTCTTAGAAAAGAGAGTTCTTAGTACTTAAAAATTTTTTGAAAATATTTAAAAATGATCAGTAACTGGAGATAATGGAGAGTTAGCAGACTATTGAGAAAGAGTGGAAAGACGACAGAGGAAGCACTCATTTAGCTCCGTGATGTATTGAACAAATGGTAAGCATGTCAATAGAAGAATCGGCGATCGCTAGATTACACAAATAGATGAATGGCCAAGTTTTGATTCAAGACATCGAGAGAAGAAAGGGAATTGCAACACCATCTAGTGTACATCTAAAGTAAGATTACGTGAGTAAGAAATTATATAGTCTAGCAGTGGCATCCTTGGAGAGGTCCATCTATTGTGAGCTTTTAAAAATTTTCAAATTTTCATTAAGAATTTTTACTGTATTAATTCTAAGCGTTTTCATGTGTTTATGTTTAAGATATTTCAAAATTTATTTCAAAAAAAAAAGTCCGAGCCACGCCGGGTTATCACCTAGCTTATTTGGTAGCACATCAGATCCAAACATATCATAAAAATACATTTTGACTATATTCTGTGGAAATGTGCATATTTTGGAAACTGAGATGCTGATAATGCAATGATTGAACGGTCGTTTCCAAAAATTATTAATAATGAGCATAAGATGATGATGCAGTGACAGAAAATTAATAAGGCAGCGTCTATTGATGAGGCAAAGGAGTCACGCGTGTCTCTCTTGAGCTCCCTATCAAACGTCCAGACGGCTGGCAAAAATGTAGGTGTCTGTTTACCTACAAATGTAATTATCCCGGGCAACGCCGGGTCCTCTGCTAGTTTTAAATATAGATAAATTATTTCCCAGAATTTATAATATTAATATCTTTTCAATTATCTTCTATATATATAAAAAGGATGTTTGTTGGTTTGTTTTTTATATAATCTACAATTCAGAAACACTCTGCATGGACAAACAATATATATCTCATGACCAACAATGCAAGGAAAAGTTTGTGCAACAATAAATATCAACAATGGTGTCAACATGCAATTCTCCAACACTAGGCAGGGATCAACAATATTTATATCTCATGACCAACAATGAAAGGCAAAGTTTGTGCAATATAGATAAATTTCAATTTGTAACAATGCATAGAATTCCTGTTTTTCAGGGCTTTTCTTAGAAAAGAGAGTTCTTAGTACTTAACAACTTCTTGAAAATCTTTGAAAATGATCAGTAACTGGAGATATTTGAGAAAAAGTGAAAAGACGACAGAGGAAACAATCCTTTATCTCCGTGCTGTATTGAGCAAATGGTAAGCATATCAATAGAAGAATCGGCGATCGCTAGACTACACAAAGAGATGAATGGTCAAGTTTTGATTCAAGACATCGAGAGAAGAAAGGGAATTGCAGCAACATCAAGTGTACATCTAAAGTAAGATTACGTGAGTAAGAAATTATTTAGACTAGCAGTGGCATCCTTGGAGAGGTCAATCCATTGTGAGCCTTTAAAAAAAATTTTTTCAAATTTTCATTAAGAATTTTTACTGTATTAATTCTAAGCGTTTTCATGTTTTTTTAAAGATATTTCAAATTTTTTTCCAAAAAAAAAAATCCGAGCCACGCCGAGGTTATTACCTAGCTTATTTGGTAGCACCGCAGATCAAACATTTCATAAAAATACATTTTGTCCATATTCTGTGGGAAAGTGTATATTTTGGAAACTGAGATGCTGATAATGTGATAACTGAACGTTCGTTTTACAAGAATTATTGATAATGAGCATAAAGTGAAGATGCAGTGGCAGAACATTAATAAGGCAGCGTCTATTGATTAGGCATAGGAGTCATGCGTGTCCCTCTTGAGCTCCCAAGCAAATGTCAAGACGACTGGCAAAAATTTGTGTGTCTGGAAAGGAAAGAGAAAGAACGTGTATTGGTCAGAGATACTCTGCAACTAAAACAGAAAAAGCTATACAGGCGTTTGAAACATCTGAACAACGAGAGTATCAAGCAGAGCAAGAGGGTATAAGAACTTCTACGTCAAGGGTAAGAAAAACTTGAATCTAAAATATCAGGTGATGCTCCGCAGTGGTGAGGCAAGTCAAGAAGAGTTTAGATAAAATCCCGGTATATCACCTAGACTTCCTCTTTTTTGTATTTTTAGTAGAATGGATAATTCCTTTGCTGTGTGTTGTATTGATTGAGTTATTATTTAACTAACTGGGAGTTATAATTTATTTTTTTGAGATTGTTCTCTTTACTTACAAGTGTAATTATCCCGGGCAACGCCGGGTACCTCTGCTAGTTCTCAATATTTCTAAATAGCATTACTGGAGTAATAATTTCTAATCGATTTGGTGGAGGGTAAATTAAAATAAACAAATAATTTATTTTTTATGTCTGCGTGTGGCAACAATGGTTTTACTACTGGTCGCGTGAGATAATACGCCGAAGAGGACGAAGCTCAATGCGCGAGAGATGCAGCCGGGTATTTATTTGTTGAGGCAGTTCATTGGAGCCACACACAGACAAACAAACAAAGCCACAGACAAAGATTTTTATATATGCAGACTAATCTATTTGGTTAATAGTGTAACATAAATGGTGCGTAGTGTCGTGACCACCGAGAGAGAAGGCCTCCGCAATGAAACTGAATACATTGTTGCATCACATAGATAGTGTACGAGGCTAACGAGAAAGACAGGCTGCGGCACTGAAAAGTCACATGACCAAGATGGGTCTATTAACAATGTAACTTTCATTGTTTCCATCTTGTTTTTTAACAATTAGTGTTTTATCCTTTGTTGGAAACAATGAAGATTGGATTGTTAATAGACCTATCTTGATCAGGTGACTTTTCAGTGCCGGAGCCTGTATTTCTCGTTAGCCTCGGATAGTGTATTGCTATTCGTATTTCTACCAATAATAAGCCCTGAAATTGCACTATCTATGATGATGCAACAATGCATTCAGTTTCATTGCGGAGGCCTTCTCTCTCGGTGGTCACGGTAGTATCGGTATAATTATATGCGTGATCAAGAGATAAGCTGATGCATCGCTCATTATTGTGTGATACGGAAGTAATTTACAGGTGTAGTAAGTGGAAGCTTTTTTCTTTTGACTGCTCAAAAGGTACAAGTCTCATTTTTTGTGTGTATATAAAATAATCAACGACAATTATGCCAAAACCATCCGAAAATATTTTTTAATTTATTATATAACTGGATGGATCGCGTCAAAATTTGACGGAGAACAACCCATTTACTATTAATCTCCATCTCTTTAATTAAAAAATAATAAAATAAAAAACTGTCAGCGCAACAAATAGAATATTCAGAGCAAATATCTCATTATGCACAAAGAATAAGAAATGAGTTAATATATAAAATCAAAATAACTTTAAACTAAATTTCTCTGAAAGTATTAAACTGAGACATAAAGTGTCAGCGGATAAAATGATCAGTTTTTAAAGCTCTTTCTAACGATATAACATTTAACATAACATTTTCAGAGTTTTACAGTAGTCACAGGATTTTCTTTCTGCAAATATTCAATTTATTTAATTCAAAACAATGACTGAATATTGTCTCATTGCAACAATTTCTGGCTTCTGATGGATTGTCGTACCTTTTTTTGTTGGCTTCAGATAGGCATGCGTAGAAGTGCCAATTTTGTTCTTACAAAAAATGCTTTGCGTTTTAATATATAGGATTATACAGGGTGTCCGGGAATAAATGGTAAATATTCATACACGTGAGAGAACATGTATAAAGAAGCATTTTTATTTCTATGAACATGGTGTCGCACGCCAACCCCACAGAGATACAGGGGGATTAAAGTATGTTGCGCTGCCTGATTGTTGGCGTCCCGCGAGCGACTAGGCAATGTCGTGCAGCCCAAATCTGTTCAAGAGATGTCAATGTATGCTCGAAGCCCACATTAGAACCTACAGACCTGTTCGAAGGTGTTGATGTAATGGAATAAAATCAAGTCACATCACATAACATTAAACTACGTAGAAATAAACAAATAAGACACCCTACAAACGCTATATGCTCTTAAGGTAACATCTTGACGTAGACTATGAGCAATGCACATGAAGGCATTGATGATGTCTGATGAACATCCGTGAATAGAGCTGTTAATAGAGCCGTCGAGCCTCTGTAGCACTTCCATCAGCTGCGCCATATGCCATATGCATGTCTACAAGTTCAGCGTTCGTAAAATGCTGATGTCCGCGTCTGAAGAGAGTGTTGCCTCGCTTGCAACCTTCAGTACTCACGGGCTCTTAATAACTGCATCAACGATTCCATTTGTGAGGGTTCAGGTAGTAAGCTTATTTGTGAAATGGTCCTGATTGTGTAAATGTATGCAAATCAATATGTGTGTCACGACCTCCAGTGACATTTAAGGTATTAAAGGTTTGTGAAGTGACCTGACAGGGGCAGCCATTCGAGCATACATTGACATCTCTTGAACAGATCCCCATTGCCTAGTCGCTCGCGGGACGCCAAAAATCAGGCAGCGTAACGTACTTTAATCCCCCTGTATCTCTGTGGGGGTTGGCTTGCGACACCATGTTCATAGGAATAAGAATGCTTCTTTATACATGCTCTCTCATTTATTCCCGGACATCCTGTACATTTTAATAGTAGAGATTATTAAATGATTTGAACAAAGAGGATGTTTGTAAAAGTAACGGTGGTATGAATTAGTGTATATTTTATTAAAAACTAAAATATAGAATAAGCATGACAAGACAATTAACATGAAAAGTGTTTTAAATCCTCAAATAAACAGATCAAATTGCACACTTGGATGAAAATTTTTTAATCTGTTTATGGTGTCCTTTACATACACCGTTTAAAACCTAAACGAAATTAAAAACGCAGGAGGAAGCACGTGACGAGCACATCCCAAGCGTATACCTGCTACCCTATTTTCATTCAGAAGGGACAGGTCCATTCTAATCTGCCTAGACTCTCAGTACAAGTACCTGATTTTGCAATCGATCAACATCCAGAAAGCTCAGCCCCTACGGACCAGGTAAAAACGTTTTTGCACTAGACTGTGCATGGTGCAATACTTATTTAATCTTTGTGTGAGTTAAATATCATCCCAAATGTTACAAAGTTTATAAAAATAATTAAATGGGGAAAATTAAATGATCATTTATCACATTGGATTACTAAGTATATTTCGTATATGAATTTTATAAAGAAATGATGGTAGAAAATTGGAAAATCGGAAATATATTTAGTAAATGAATTACACATTCCCATACATTTAAAAAAAATTACGAAGAGGAAAAAAAAATCGACAGCGGGAATTGAACCCGTGCCTGCAAGACAAGAAGCTCGTGTTTCTACTACTAGACCATCTGAACACGATAAAAATTTAGGCTACAATTGTGATATTTATAAAGTTTAGTCAATTATAACAAACTTTATGAATTTTTTTGTCAGAAAATTTTGAGATGTACATCGAATGGCTTTACATGTGTGTTTAATTTGGTGAAAGCTACACGTACATTTTTTTTTTTTTTTTTTTTTTATCAAAATCGGTGAGTCAGAATACTTGGAGTCTCCTCGTTAGTAAATAAATGGTTCACCAAATTTTTAAAACCTGTTTATTAATAAATTCACAAGGGAAAAGTCACGAGAACCCGTGTCGGCAAACAGCAGCTACGGCAGCCATGATTCTCCATCTGAATCGTCGAAGACAACTACCCAGAATCCATAGCGTAGTACTTTGCACCTGATTGGCTAGATCTAAAAAGACGCCTGAAAAAAACCGCGTAAAAATCTTGAAAAGACGCATGACGGACGGCTGACAGACGCAGACGCGTAACAGACGCTAATTGGAAAACGAGTGCCTTTTTAAAAAATACCCAAAAAAGACGCAGACGACTAACATACTCCAAAGAGTCGCTATATGGAAAACGGGCTTTCGGGATCTTCTGTCGCGTTCCTTCTGTTTGTGCGGCCCTATTTCTTTCCCTGGAGCTCATTTAGAGTCAATTTTGTTTAGCTGCAGTTCTTGATAGCTGCAATTTCCATATATGGTCCGAATGCTTCTGGAAATATAATATACATATAAATAATATCCGAAAATACTATATATATATACAAATACTATATATATACAAATTTTTTTTTTTTTTTTTTTTGCTCTTAAGGTATCCGGCATCAACTTAAAACCAAGCAAAAATCTGAATATAAAGACTTGCAGTTGCCAAGATTTCTATGGATGGAAAAGAAGACATTAAAACTAGATGAGCTTTACATGGAACTCACAATGGCTGAAAAATCGCGCAATGAAAGAATTATAAGCATAAGGGAAATATTCCTAGATAACGAAAGAAGGGAAAAGTCCGATAGAATTCTTATTGAAGGTTTCCCAGGCTACGGAAAAACCACACTTCTTCTTAAACTTCTCTCCGATTGGTCTAAAGAAATTGCTTATATTAGCAATGTATTTGACTATGCTTTTGTAATCCCATTGAGAACTTTCACGGAAAATTTAGAAACAGAACTTTGTAAGCGGTGTGGTCTGAAAAATGTAACCAAAGAAGATGTAATCAGTATTATATCCAATATAAATGGTAAAGTTCTTCTGCTTCTTGATGGATGGGATGAGGCTAGTGCTGAAACGAAGGCAAATATTGTACCAATACTTACAGGAAAGAAATACCCCAAGATGACCGTTATTCTTACAACACGTTCTGGGTATTGGAATGCTAAGAAAAAAGAAAACAAAACTCTATTTGAAATGGGAAGTGGAAACTTTGATATATATAAAATATACAACAAGGTCATTAAAATTAAGGGGTTCTCCTTTGAAAAGAGAAAAGAATTCTTAAAGACATATTTAAGCATTGATGCTGATACATTAGAACGAAAATGGAGTGCAGTAGTAGCAAGCGAATTTTACGAATGTCCACTCTTTCTTCTGTTAGTAGCTGTTATATTTGAAAATGAAGATATAGAACCTACTAAGTCAATAACAGCATTATACAAGCGTATATTCAATTTTCTTATTCATAAGCACTTGGTTAGAGAAAAGCGCTGCCAAAATGATGAAGCCATTGATATTTTCGCTTCAAAAAACGAAAAGAGTTCCAATTGCCGAAATATGTTTAATCAATTTGGAAAACTCTGTTTGCAGAAAATGCTTAATCAAACTGTCACTTTTGATGAAACAGAGCTGTCAAATTTCAAAGCGTTAAGTTGCAATATTGTTAAATTTGGTTTTTTATCCAAAGATATGATTTTAGTAAAACACGAGCCGGAGACTCAATTTCAACCAATTCATAGAACTCTGATGGAATTTATAGCTGCATTCTATCTTTCGTCCTTAGAGATGGAAAAATTATCTTCAGAGATTGAGAAATTGGTTTCAGCCAACATTTACCCCTGCACTAACCAGCCTGTCTATCAGTTTTTGGATGGATTATTACAATCAAATGCATGGAAGTTGATTTACGCCTTTATTAACTGGAAAATTATATTTCAATTACGTACAGCTGGTTGGCGGCAACGAATTTCATTAGGCTGGATATTTTTTTGTGCGAAATCTGTCTTGCACAGAAATTTAAATTTACTTTTACCTCAATAGCCCAATAATCCATAAGGAGTAGAAAAGCCTTGAACTTTTTGGAAAATTACAAAAGGATGTAGACAAGGCTGTAATAAAATCTGTAGCTATAGAAGATTTGATTTGCTCTTCTATCCAGTCAAGTGAAAGTAGTTTTCTCGAAAATTGTCTTTTAATGTTTCAAAATATAAAAACAATAAGTTTACACCAAAAGTTTCAATGGAACATGTTTGTAGCAATCGGAGGGATATCTCTTTACACAGGAACAAATGTGGTTCTTAATTTATTCAGTTCCAAAAATTTAATAGTACTTTATTTGCACATTTCTTTTCCAACTAACATAGAAAAAAGCGTTGCAAAAGCATTGGGAAACAAGATTTATAAATGCGTCAGTTCTTGTCATTCTTTATTGAAATTTACCCTCGTGCTAGTCACTTATTCAAGGGAATGTTTAATTTTTCATTTCATACAGGGCTTGTCCTTATTACCAAAGATGATGTTAAAGAAAAGAAAAGATCAACATTGGAACAAAATATTATTTACCATTCAGAAGAGATACTATGGTCAAACAGATCTTTTGAAAAATTAAAAAATATGTTTTTCTCATAATAATTTTACAAGGGTTACTTTAATAGTATGGGAGACCGGGGCAGGCTTACACACCTTTTTATTATTATTTTTGTATTTTTATAATAAAACTATTCTACTAAATTTTCCTATCCATTCATTAGTTAAACTTTAAGCTACAGCACGGTGCCTTTAAATTATATTAAATTTATATTATTAAAAAATTAAAAATAGTTTTTTGATGTAATCTCATGTGTGTAAACTTGCCTCGTATTCGGGGCAGGTTTACACAATGCTTATCATATGTTTCCACACATTTAACAAAATGAAATATATGGTTTATTAGAAATAAAATTCAAATAATTTGCAATATTTATTATTTCGTTTAATTCAGTGAGTGCAAGTGAGTCAGGATACACGCATTTCAAATACAGGATACAAATACAAATATTACCAAATAAAAATTTACGGGATACAAAATATACTGTAATTACCTGTTGTAATACAGTGATCATGTGCCCACCTCTTACATTGTGTGCATGGTACGCATTGTTCTCCAAGTTTTGACATTTTATATGGCCTCAAACTGGGTAGATTACTGCTCCATGCTTCCTGTGTAAACTTGACCCATCGCCTTGTTTGGGTTACAACTAAGTCTCTAACCTTTGTTCTTAAGGTTAACAATCAATTCAATAGCTTAAAATAACCGCAAAAGAACGATCTAACATGAGTAACCAATAATGAGTTACGATGATCTAATGGTATAAATTTTATAAATGCCATTACATTAGTGGAAAAATTTACTTATCAGAAGAAAAATAAGAAATAAGTTGTCTATTTTACTGTTCTCACACGCGACTGACTCCAAACTGTAGTGAGGGTACATGGCGTTGGTAACGCTTCTCCTGAACCAAAGGCGGTGCGCTCCGACCAACGGTAAGTGAACTATAGCGAATGTGTGAACCTACCCGTGTACCAAACCTGTCCCGGTCTCCCCTATTTGAAAATAGAATAAGTATTTTTCCTATTTTCACCCATTTCCTTAAGAAACCTGAATATATTTTATCTTGGGAATTCATATACGACGATGATTATACAATTGTCACGTGTATAATTGTAAAGGTAGTGATTAGAAATGATTAAATAAATATCATGTTTAATTTGTTTATAGGCGTGTTTGTAATATTCACTGATCATGTATTCAAAGTTTTTGTTCCCCTCCAGTTGCTTGTTGTTGGGAACGTACTCTCCTAGTCTCTCCCAAGATTGAAGGGGGTGAAGGAAGGGCCATATGATAACGATCAACACCTTCACCAACAGGGAAATGACGGGGAGCACAGCCCACCCTCCATGTATTTGTTGCTCAAAATCTTTTAAGTCTTGAAACATAACTGACGATGGTTTAACCGAAACGCGTATTAATAATAAAACTACGTTGTTGCAATTGAGCCCAGTTATCACGATTATTAATTCATACTGCAACATAGAACTATTCAATCTAAATGGAAATACATTTATCGTTGAAGACCACTCTCTTATCTATAATAGAAATTTATCCCAGTTTCATCTAACCGGAATATAGCATTAGAGCTCCGAAAAAATCTTCTAAATAGCTATCTAAGCTATCTAGCTATCTAAATAGCTTCTAAATAATTACCCCATCTGTCTGGATAAAATGAACTAATCACTCGTTTGATATTACACTTAGAGAAACCCCGTGAAAAAAGCATCTAAACTCCTGCGGGCATACAGAAAAATGAGCGCTACCGAACACAGTAAGTATACAATTGTTTTGCATGTTAAAAACTTTTTAATTATTATTAACTAGTTGTGCCCACGGCTTCGCTCACGTAGAACTCAGTGCGGAGAAAGTCAGCGCCAAAAAATGTTCAAAAACTGCAGCCAAAGGACAAAAGCTGAACAACAACAACCAATACGCAAAGGAAAATTCGAAGTCCGTAATTTGCCAACTACAAAGAGTAT
>JAHWFO010057420.1:15072-53549 GCA_023313115.1 Rhysida immarginata | reverse complement strand
AAATGGTCAATTTTCATTTTTTTTTCTTAAATAACTTTAAAACTATTTATTTTAAAATTATAAAAAAAATATATTTGAGACCCCACAACAAGTCCTTTCATTTAATATATCACATGATACAGTTTGCAAAACTTTTTTTTTTAATTTTCTAATTTTTTATTTTTTATTTTTATTTTATTTTATTTTATTTTATTGGAGGTTAGTAAAAAATTTCAAATATGCAACAGCGCCCGACAAGGCCAGTATGGTAAAAACCGACAAGTTTGGCCAAGTGGGCACAAGACAATAATAGGGGTGAAATAAACTAATAATAAAGAACAACAATAATTAATAAAACATATATGGGTTAGTAAAATCAAAGGATGGAGTGACCTAGTAAATTAAGGCCAATTAGGCCTACTTATCTCTCAAAATAGTAGTATAATAACTTGAAATAAAGTAAATCAATAATACAGTAAAAGCCGAACATTAACATAGGAATCAAAAACATAAGGCACTACTATCAATAAATTCTTAAAAGCTTAAAATATTCCAAACATTAACGAAAAAGTTCCCAAAGAAGAATCGTCTTATTAGATGGAATATAATGGAGACAATAATTACGTAGTATTCTCCTAAAGTGAGAATAAGGGACACGGGTGCGAATTTCCAAAGGTAGGGTAGCCCAATATTTTATCCCAACGTGTGAGACGCTACCATTTCGAAAATTAAGCAAGGAGACTGGAATACGTATCTCATTTGCTGAACGGGTATCGTAATTATGAAAATCAAAGTTGCGCCGAATCGTGATAGGGGACGATAACTGTAAAATCGATAAACTCCAGTGGATAAACTCACGACAAAATCGTCATAAAACCCTCATTCATTATTTATTTTAGAAATTGTTTCTGACCTGATTTCACGATGTCTGTCTTCAGTGTTAAAAATACCTGGCCGAGTCATTGAATTATGATCACCTACCTAATAACCCGAATACATCCTTTTACAGCCAAAACAGCAGGTAGGCGATAGGGTACGGTCTCTATGAGTGTTTGAAAGGTGGCAACAGGAATCTTTGCCCATGCGAACAGCAGAACATCACGTAAATCGTGAAGATTCCGGGGTGGATGGTCTCGCTGCCTGACGTGTCGCTCCAGATGTTCCCACAGATTCTCGCAAGGATTAAGATCTGGGGAGTTTGGAGACCAGGGTAGTAAGTGGAACTCAACCTCATGTTCTCTAACCATGCACAGCAAACGTTAGCCATGTGGAATGAGATATTATCCTGCTGAAAGATGCGGTCATTCGTAGGATAAACATTTGCACCTGGTCGGCAACGATGGTTAATATAGGGTTGCCATCCGTCCGGGTTTCCCCGGATTTGTCCTAGTTTAGAGGGCGTCCGGGGAGCGTCCGGGCGGGGTTTCATTTGTAGTCCGGGTTCTAAAGTTTTCAAATTAACGGCATGGATGAAGGAAAACGGTCACCGCCAAAGCGCGCCACTGAACCACCGCGCGCCCCCGCGCCCCGCGCCCCGCGCCCCGCGCCCCGCGCCGCGATCAACCGACTCGTTCTTTTCCCTCCCCTCTCGTCTCAGTTATAAAAAAAAATAAAAAATAAATAAAAAAAACTTAAGCGGACAATGTAAGACGTGTGTAGAAAGCGGTGTTGAGTTGTAACAATAAGTTAAGGTAATTTCTAATAAAACATGAGGTTATTTAATTATATTTTCTTCAAATACATAAAAAGTTGATTTATAACAATTAAAACTAATTTTTATTTTGCTGAGTAACTTTAAAAAAGAAAAACACTGTTTACATGTCCGGGTTTTAAGCTCCGAAATCCGGGGTTTTCATGCCTCATGTCCTGGTTGGCAGATTTTTGAGGTGGCAACCCTAGTTAATATGCACACATGACGGTACCTTCCAGAGGATATAATGTACCCAAAACATGCCAGAAAAATATGACCCAGACAATTCCACTGCCTCCTCCAGCCTGTTGCCGCCCAACAATGGTTTCAGGTAGTTTGTTTTCGGATGTCTCCTGGCAGATACGCCACCACCCAACGATGCAGTAGAAAATGCAACCATTTTCCACTGGTCTAGGGTACAATGTTTGTACTGCAAGGCAAGTGCACGTCGTTTTTTTCGATACACATCAGACGTCAGCTGCATTGCACAGTTGTTATGGATAGCTTTCTGGTGTATGTCTCGTTCATTTGGGCTGTCAATATATCGACGGTAGCGCGTCGATGACTCTTAATCAGCCGTCGCAAGTTCCAGTCACCCCACTTATTAACAGCCCATAGTCCCCTACAGTTTGCACGCATGGCATGCACATCTTGTACATTCTTCCATTCATTGTACACCTTCAATACGGGACTACCCTAACAGTTCACGAAAGCTGCGGTTTCGGAAATGCTGCCGCCTTCTGCACGGTACCCGATGATTATACCTTTTGTAGGTCTGGTAAGTCGCGTGCATTACTCATGCTTGCGACTATAGCTGTAGGAAATGTTTCTAAAACAGAAAAGGGTATAGGGGAATTGGAAACATCTGAACAACGGGAGGTTCGAATAGAGCAAGAGGGTGTACGAGCTTCTACGTCAAGGGCAAGAAAAGGTTGGATCCAAAGTATCCAGTGATGGTCCTGGTGGTGAAGATGGACATTGTTTTAATCTGAAGCAAGTCAAGAAGAGTTTAAATAAAGTCCCGGTATATCACCTAGAATTCCTGTTTTTCGGATTTTTCGTAAAATGGATAGTCATTTCGCGCTGTGTTGTATTGATTGAGTTATTATTTAGCCAATTTGGAGATATAATTTAATTTTTTAAGATTATTCTGTTTACCTACAATTGTAATTATCCCGGGCAACGCCGCGTCCTCTGCTAGTTATGTATACAGGGTGTATCAGAATTCATTGTACAAACTTCTAGGACAGTTTGTATGGGTTATTCTAAGCAAAAAAGTTCATAGGTCCGAATTTGAACGATAACTGAGATATGAACAGAAATAAAAATGCCACCAGCAAGATAAACAAGTTAATAACTCAGGTTTTGTAAAGCCTAGAATAATGAAATTTGGGAGAATAACAGGGTACATAAGACTGTGTATACCGTTAAAATTTGATCGAATTCCAACTGGAAGTTTCCGAGTTACTCATTCAACATCATAACACATGCTCACTTGTGAGTACTAACTAGCACTTGTTACAATTTTGATTGTAACTCGGAAACTTCTCGTTGGAATTCAATAAAATCTTAACGCTATACAGAGTCTTAAACCCTGTTATTCCCCCAAATTTCATTAATCTAGGCTTTACAGAATCTGAGTTATTAACTTGTTGATCTTGGTGGCGGCATTTTTATTTCTGTTCATATCTCAGTTATCGTTCAAATTCGGACCCATGTTCTTATGAACTTTTTTGCTTAGAATCACCCATACTAACTCCCCTAGGAGTTTGTACAATGAATTCTGAGTCACCCTGTATAGAAAGATGCTCTCTAGTTTATTTAATTAAAAGGCAGTGATTGCATATTGGTCTGATGTAGACAGTGTACTAATTGTCACAACTAAACCTATGAGCAGAATAATGTTTGTTGTACAGGAGAGGAAAGGAGCGGTAGACAATAAAATTTCAAAGAATCTGCTTTAATTTCAGAATTCTTGGATTGGATTCGACCTCCGGCCGAACTACACATTTGAAAAATTCTTTCTTTTCATTAGTACAGTTCATAAATGAAATATCGAATTAAGCGATTATGAATGAATAAATAAATTGATCGTTAATTATAGTATTAAATTAAATTGACTTCTGTAATATCAATTATATGGCAAACGGCTCCGGCTTGCTTCTGGACGCTAGATCTTGACCTCCTGAAGTAAGTAAGCTGTCGTCTGATAGGGGATCGCCGTTATCTTGCCGATGAAAGAATCCACCTCGACAGAAGAGCGAGTATGTGGCACAATCGTTAGTGGCAACCGTAGAAACAGAGCACGGCAACCTGGGAAGGTAACGCTTCTCGTAGGTGGAAACTAATAAGAAAGTAAAAGAAACACATTAATATAAGTCCAGCCAATATGCCTGGCGTAAAGTTCACAATACAACACAAAGCAAGTTATATAAGACTTACTACCAACGGACGCAACGATGCCAACCGAGCGCGGTAGACCGACTAGGGCCCTGTCGACACTACCTAACGCTAAAGGCACGCTACTATTGCGACTTTGCTCCTCTCTCTCCCACTTTTGAAGTGAAGAGGCAGATGGTAATGCCTCCACGGAGTTAAGATCTAAAAAGATCTTACAGGTGGCATTATGCTACACCCAACGTAAATAACTTAAACACCTCTAACGAGGCAACATGAACTTGGCCCACAGCTTTCGCTGGTCGGAAGCGAACTCCCGACACCTACCCGCTTTGGCCACCCGGGTAAGCACAAATCCACCAGAAAAAAATCCTCTCTCTCCCTGTATTGAAGCTAAGGCAGATGGAATTGCCTCAGCGAACGCCTCAAAAGATTTCAACTACAGGCGCCCGGCGCACATGGGACAGCATAGTGATCAGGCAGCCTTTACCGGCTGCGCCAGCTGTTTAAACGCCCCTAAGAGTAACCCACTCCAATCCGGCGAGGCCATCACAAAGACAACGGAAACGTAAAATGAAATGTTTGATTATTTTTGTCGACCGTACAAAGCCGCTTAGATGATGTAAAAAGGCGACGAAACTTCTGCCGACCTAGTCTGTTCCATTCCATCAAGAGAAAGGACCGAAGATGGTAAGCTGCCCTTTCCCAAACAACGGACGGCGGGTATGCAGATCCAAAACATCTAGCAACCCTTGCCGACCACAACTGCTTATTTACAAACACCATTGGAACAGCAAGGTCTATTTTGAAAGCCTCAGTCAAACAGCGAATGGGTTTAAGAACCGAAATTCTCGGCCAGCATTGAGGCGAGCAAGAGATTCCCTTGAGAAGAAAAAGAGTGGCAGAAGAAGCCAACTGCGTCGAGGGCGCGAAACATTTAATGTTAATATAAATGTTCCAGACTTTTGCAGTAACACTCGGCCCAGGGAAAACAACTGGCGGATATCGCTTCAGCGGATAGACGACGACCGACTGTGCGTCCTATCATCT
Organism: Rhysida immarginata; assembly: GCA_023313115.1. Classification (NCBI taxonomy): domain Eukaryota; kingdom Metazoa; phylum Arthropoda; class Chilopoda; order Scolopendromorpha; family Scolopendridae; genus Rhysida; species Rhysida immarginata. Next base: position 48,433 of record JAHWFO010057420.1, on the reverse strand, counting down.
TTAGCCATATCGGTAGCGACGGAGTCAGGAGCCCACGCCGCTGAAGGAGAAGTTTCACACCGACCATTAGCAGCCAGCGTTGTGAGTCGCTTCGCCATTGCCCCGCTACAGCAGGTCATCTTTCCAGAAGTAATTGAGACTGGATTACTATTCAACGTCTTCAAGACCTCGGCTGCAGAAACAGTGACTGTAGTGAACGGACTTCCTAAGAAAGCAGTACGAATATTAGGACGAATTTCACCGCACCTACGGACGACAGCTGCGAGCCATTACGCCTCATAGCTCCGTGGACGATAAGAGCCTTCGCTGCGGAAGGCCTCGACTACCTCGGCCCATAATTCAGGTAGGCCCACTATTCTCTCTATTATTCCCTTTGATTCCGCTCAGCCTTATGCTTGTCAATAAAGGTGTCGTCACCTTAGAGCCCCATTCAATAGATATTTATTGTCTTACAAATTATGCGTAGCCTAAGCGTTCTCGTTAAGCCTAAATATGTATCTCAGACCAAATTCTTTTTATTCATTATAGTGCCGCCCGCAGCGGAGCCTCGTACGCTTTGCGTTGCCGTTTTCTTTACGGTAGACAGACTTTTCAGTGCCTCCTTAAACCGCAAGCCAGACAAGCCAGCGAGCGAGGTGTTCGGACGAGAGGAGCATACACAGCGTTAATCCGGAAATCATAAACTCTAGATTATTGCACCTAAATAGTCTTCTTTTTGTTTTTGTATTTTATGCTACAAGTGCTAGCCATTTTCATTATATGGAATGTATTTGGTTATGCTTATGTTTCAGTACGTTACAAGGCCTCAAGCCTTTGAGAAATAATTCTTATCATATTATTTTTGTTATTTTTGTTCCCTTTAAGTTCTCGGGAAAATTACTTTTATTTTAATTACTTTAAGGGTCTTTGCACCCACCCGTTATCCTCGTGTTAGAGGGTACGCTCAATAAACTTATTTCTTTGTAGTTAAATAAAAAAGTTTTTCTTATCACAATACTGTTACCTGTGTCTTTAGTTCTTTTGGACCGTAGCATTAAACTTCCACTGCCTATTACCGAATTTCTGCGTGACAACAAGTTTGGTGGCACGTTTAATATTAAATTTTAAAAAGAAAATACTTTAATATTAAACGCGCCACCACATTTTTTTATCTTTTTTTTAAATTAGATTTTTTACTTTTTACTGCGCTTTTAAAGGTGAAAGTGTGTGCTTTAAAATTTTTTATTTTATACATTTTATTTTATTCTTTTTAGTATTTTCTTAAAAAAAAGCGTTTATATGATAACTAGCTGATATGCCCGGCGTCAGAGAAAACGCTTCAATATCTTGTCCGAAATGTTGATACAACATGTGACTTGAAAGATTTTTTGCGAAGACTTCAGGAAGGCAAATTATCTTCCTGAAAAGGCAACCAGGCTTGTAAAAGCAAACGGTGCAGTTGAGATGCCAATGGTGTTGGTCTTACTTGAAAATAGTGAATATAATAAGTATTTTTTTTAGTTTGAAGCGTGTCGGTCCTCTACCTGTTATTGTTGAATGGTTTGGAGGCAACAAAAGACTCTTGCAATGCTATAATTGTTTACGTTGTGGTCACGTCTCCCGAGGTTGCACCAATTCGCCTCGATGTAATTAGTGTGCGCTGGCGACCATTAGTCGAGGGATAGTACTAACATAAAGGGCAAAGATCCCCCAAAATTCACGGTTGTGATGGTCAGCACACATCTAGCAACATCAAGAATCCCAAATATTCCCAAGTCAAAAAGATCAAAAGCACTAAAGTAGTAGAGGGAAAAACCTATGCTTCGGTCGCATCCAGTTTTGCTGATACAGATATAATCGACCAAAACCAATTGCGCAATATTTACAGGATTCTGGAAAATTTGTTAAATCACTACAAGGAAAGTGGCAAAGCAATGCTACAGGTTGCCTCTCACGAATCTAACAAATGATCATGGACAGACACCTATACAAGAGCATTATCAAGGGAAACTTCGTTGCAATATATGGAATGCAAGGGGAATCGCTCGCAAGCTCATCAGGTTTTACAATTTCCTTACAAATTGGAATGTCGATATCGCCTTCGTGTGCGAGACGCACCTAAAATCTACTCAAGTCTTCACCTTGCCTGGATATCGTATCTATCGCAAGGATCTGCACTAAGTAATAATGCTAGCCACGCTTTTGTTGGAGCATCGATCATTGTTAAAGACTGGTGTATCACGATGCAAATATGGTGAGTTTATGTACTTTTTTCATGCACCGATTCTATCTGTATGTGTAATACTTTGGAATATACAGTGTTTTGAAATCAAATGAATCATATAGTAGTGCTGTATTATATATTTATATTTGCAAATTCATATCGTTTTGTGATTTATGAATTATGACGAAACTTCATTTTGAGATCTCCTTAATAATATTGGGAATTTTAATGGAGTTAATAAGATATTTCACGTCTACTGTATATCATATATCAAAATTTAGTATTTCAAATTTCGTTGACAAAAAAACAAAAACCGTTCAATACTTTAAAATCCAGTAATTCCGACCCGAGAACTTCCAAAAGAAATTAATCGTGAAATTAATTTCTGGATTATGGAAAAAAAAATAAAAATTACAAATTTAAAAAAACAATGGTTATTTTTGCCAACAGAATTGTTTATTACTTACGGCCATAATACACTGCTTTGCAATGAAATTGCCCCACCCACAAGGAGTTATCTGAATGAGCCAGAAATAGGTATACAGCAAGAAATACTTCTGAACACACCTTTATTACGTTATGGAGCCAAGACGTGTACTCGTTTGTACAGGGTGTCCCAACAGAAAGCGGCATCAGTAGGTTTGGCACAACCTCCAGCGGCAATGCATTGTTCCAGCTGCAGGGGTAGGTGATCATACAGGTGGCGAATGTCATCTTGGGGTACGTCTGCCCAGGCCTGGTGAACCTGTTGTGTTAGTTCATGGAATTTGCGGGATGATCGTAAATGATGTCCTACCATGTCCCACACGCGCTGAATTGGGAATAGGTCTGGGGACCTCGCGGGCCATAGCAGGCAGTTGACATCATGCAGACATGCTATGCTCATGCTTGTCGTGTGCGGTCTGGCGTTATCCTGCTGAAAGATGGCGCCGGGTATGGTGGACAGAAAACGCGGTAATACGTGCTGCAGAACCTCTGTGACTTACCGTACTACTGTCAGAGTGCCTTGGATGGTGACTAAAGGCGTTCTGGTATCGCAGCCGATGGCAACCCAGACCATGATCCCGGGTGCTGGTCCACGATGGCTAGACCGGATGCATTGTTCATTGGCATGTTCCAATGGTCTGCGCCACACTCGTCCGCGTCTGTCATCGGTGTCCAAACAAAAGCGGGATTCGTCGCTGAAGACCACCGGGCGCCATTCCATTCGCCAGCCCACTCGTTCACGACACCTTTGCAGTCGTATCGCGTGGTGGTCAGGTGTCAAAGGAAGGCACAACAATGGACGCCTGGCAGACATTGTTGCGGCGTGTAACCGGCGTACTATTGTCGCTATTGACACTGGAGCAATACCAGGAATAGTGGTGTTGTCGCGCAGTTGCCGCAGGGTGATAGTTCTGTCCGCTAGCGCTGTTCGCAGTATCCGCCTATCGGTACGAGCTGACGTGCTTCTCCGGGCACCAGAGCCTGGTCGTCTGGCATGTGTGCCTTCCTCTCGCCATTGCCTCCAACATTGGCCTATCGTCCGTGCGTCTCGCGACATATGGACATCAATCCATTTGGTTGACCATCCAGCCTCGAAGAGGCCAATAATCCGACCTCGTTCAAAGTCCGTTAATTGCGTGAACGGTTGTCGTTGTCGTCGTCGCGGCATTAAACCCGTTGTGTGGATTACAGTACTGTACGTTCACGAGGCAGTTGCTTCCTCCGTATTGCATGAAACGTCTCGCACAGGTGTCAACTGATGAGCCTATACAGGCACCCGGACACCCTGTATCAACCCAAATGATCATGTCCCGTGAGCATGCATCTATTCGTTTACTAGTCGGAGGTAGACGAACCCCCCCCCCTCAAGGGGATAAGGTCGGATAACTCCTTGTTGGTGGGGCAATTTCATTGCAAAGCAGTGTAGATACACTTTAGATAGAATTCATTGGGATTTCTGTCTGTGAATTTAACCTGTGAACTTTTTTTGACGTAGAAAACTATACAATGTGATCAAAAGTTTAGGGACACCAGCATTTCTGCTTTGCAGGCTTCACATAGCAGAATTAGCAAGCAGTAGCACCCCTTTTGTCCTAATGACAGCCTCCCCCTCCGAGAAAGACTTTCAAACAGTGTTTGATAGTAAGAAACTGCAATATCCCTCCATTTCTGCTTCAGAGCACTGGTTAGTTCAGCCACGGACGAAGGATGGCGTGGTCTGGCTCGTATTCGACGTTCCAATTCATCTCACAGGTGTTCAATGATAATGAAATTGGGGCTTTCGGCAGGCCAGTCCATTTCGTCAATCCCGTTGTCTTAAAATCAGTCGTGTATAGACCTTCCTTTATGATCATGAGCATTGTCATGTTTACACAGAAGAGGCCGATCCCCGAACTTTTCCCACAATGTTGGCAGTGCACCGTTGTCCAAGATGTGTCGATAAGTAACAGCATTCATAGTCCCGTTAACAGAAACAAGCTGGCCTAGTCCGAACCATGAAAAAGCGCCCCAAACCTCTTTCATAGTCAGGGAGGAAACGTTCTCCAGGCGTCCGCTAAACCCAACTTCGTCCATCTGATTGCCAAAACGTGTCAGTCTACAGGATACGTTTCCATTGTTTCATGCCCCTGTTTCTGAGTTCTTTCTACCACTCCAAATTTCGCTTGAAATTGTTGTCAGTAATGAAGGGCGTGTGAGCGGCAGCACGTCTATGGAAACCCAGGGAATGGAGTTCACGACGAATGGTGATTGTGGTAGCAACACAGGAAGCAGAATTTCTGAACTCTGTAACAATCATTTCCGCAGAAGACCTTCGCGTGTTCAGAGTCACACGTCCAAGGATTAGACGATTTCTGTCTGTCAATTTTTTGGGTCTGCCAATTCTGGGTTGCACTTTTGTTGCTTCCTGGGTCTTCCCACTTCTTGTTGCAGAAGTGGCATTCTATGATTGTTTCACGTTGGAAATCATTGAGCTCTTTTTAACGACCCATATCTTAATAATACGATGCAGATATGTGTCTAAGGGTGTGTGATGCTATATAAATAACTTGCATATCATTGTCATGCGACATTTGGTACATGCCATGAGATATGAGGGGTGTTCAAACTGTTGATCACATAGTGTAATTCTGCAATATGAGCAATATTTTGCCAGCGTCGCATAAAATCACGTAGTTCGGCGTGGCGACACTGCTGTTTAACGTAGCGTAACGGCGTCTTCATCGTATTACAATGCGCTAAAGGCCGATCTGGTACATTCACCGAATATTTTAAACATTTTTTCGGATAATCCGAATTTTCCGGAATCCGAACAGGACTCAGGTCCAAATAGTTCGGATTTTTGGGGTTTTAATATAAAGGGCATGTTTTATTCAAACTAAAAAAATTAAACATTTATTCATGATTTTAATATGATATTTTATTGTATTTTAATAGATACATATGGAGGAATAGATTAAGGTAAAAAAACAGAAATTTTTTTCGGATTATTCAACAAGATGGATCAGGTTTTAAATATCTATTTCAAACAAAATCTAAAGACGGATATAGAAGTTACACAAAATACCTTGAATAAAACAAAAATTGTACACAGAGTGGCAAGACTCCGAAAAAGCTGACATTTCGGATAGAGACTATCCTCTGTCAATGCACATATTAAATTAATTAGGCACAGGAAAGTCTCTATAAGAAACGTCAGCTTTTTTCAGGTTCTTACCACTCTGTTCAATTATTTTAAAGGCAGAAGCAGATAATCATTGGAGAGACCAAGGGTCAAATTTTTAACAATGGCAAATCTAAAAATAATCTTGTAAACATTCCAAGGTAGAGCTTTAGCTGTGAAGCAGAAATGCATTTATTAAGAAGAAATCAACCCCACCCTGAATAGGATATAGGCAAATAGCGGAACATGCGGTCATCTATTTTTACCCCTTTATCTGAACTTATTACCCCTCCCCCCCAATTTTTAATCAAAAACTCGGTTTTCTCCAATGTATTATGTAGAGCTCTATCTTTTTTCCTTTTTTCATCATTTCCGATCGAATGACATATCACATGCCATAAGTTGCCATAGTTCTAAAGACCAAGTGACTGCCACCCCCGCTACTCGACTTCACTGGAACAATTTGGCCTAGAGGAATCTGGATACTGAATTTGACATAGCTTTACCACATAGATGTTTTGTCCCCTCTGACGCCCACCCCCGTAATTCTTACCTCACTGCACCAATCAAAACCAAATTAAAGAGTTCATGTAGACATGCCTATAGTAAGCTACATTCCGAATTTCAAAATTCTACCTCAAAAAATGTAGAAAGGGGACAGACGTATTTTATAAAACCATTTAAGTATCTCCATTCTTCCGCTACTTAATAATGTACGTAGATTACTAGATGATATGCCCGACGTTGCTCGGTCTGTTTCCCTGGCGCAATCTTTTGAGTAAACAAACATAAATCAAGTCTATTTAATGTATAGCTATAATATTTAACCTCCCTCCTCCCCCCCCCCTTTGGGCCAACTTCACCTTAATCTGAACCTAATGAACATATGGTGCGAATTTGGGCTCAATCGGATAAGTGGTTCAAAAGTTTTAAGAACATTTGCAGGCGCACCCTGAACCTGAATTTTTATACAGGGTGTCTCTGAACGGTCTGTACAAACTTACAGAATGAGTTCCTTTTAGCCAGAGAAGCAATATATGTCCGATGAATAAACGTTTCTTTCTGGAGGACACAGTTATAAATTTGCTTTGTTAGGCGGCTATTTGTTAAACCGACGGTGGAATTAACCTTATACTTCAACAATGGAATCACACCTCGCAAACTGCAGCACACAAAACGATTTCTCGAGGCCTGGAAGCAAAAAAGTTATCTGACTATCGGGGTGCTAGCAACAATCCAACCTTCATTGTCTCTGTCCTGGATGTTAAAAATAAGTGTTTTTCCGTTTGTTGGAAACAATGAAGTTTGTATTGTTTCTAGCATCCCGATGGTCAGGTGACTTTTCCACTTCCAGGCCTTGTTATCTCGTTGGCCTCGCGATTTCTCCAATGACGTTGTTATTTCCCTCCAAGCAAAAAGCAGTGCTGCTCATTTGAAACATTGAACAGGTAATTATCAGTACCTATTGAATGAAAGTTTTAGGCGGGCATTTAAAACTTTTAATCTTCCTCTACAAACTGATGCGCGGAATGCGTTTCTGTCTTTTATAATAAGTTCAGCTATATATCAGAAATCTGCTCCATCCTTTTGAATAACCCTGTGTAAAATTAAGTAATGTATATTGATAAGGTATCTAAGGATTAAATGTATACTATATAATCAAAAGTATTTGGACATCAAATTGTTTGAGAAATATGGTAAACCGTATGGTAATTGGTTTTTACTCGGACAGCCGTTTGGTTTCATGACAGCAGCAACGCATCGCGACATAATGTCAACAATTTCCAATAGGTCTCGATAGAATTTGCTCGTTTGCCATTCATCCTATACAGCTGCTACCAGAGATGAGAGCGAAGGTAATTGTTATATTCCATTTCACTATCAATCGCGCTAGCTTATCCTAGAGAATAAGAGCAGGCTTTTGGAAATTTCTTCTCATTTTCAAGAAAACTATATCGTTGCATACTATACACTGAGTGGTCAGATAATTATGACCATCTGACGTTTGTAGGCAAATTAGCTATGATTTCGCCCTGAAGTTGCTAGAAGGCCAGACCATTATAAATAGAGAAGCAGGTCGTTTACCACGACAGTAGAAGTGATTTCTTTCTGAAGATAAGGGCAAACGACGCTATTTAACAACGTTTGAACAAGGGTGATTGTGGCGCTCGGAGCCATGGAGCGAGAATCAGCATAACAGCTGCATTCGTTAAATGTTCAAGAGCAAGTGTTGTTAGAGTGTTTAAAGACTGGAGTGTCAGCCGAAAAACTGAGTCTGACGTGGAATTGTGGCGGCCGTCAATTACTAGTCAGTTTTCGGGCAGAAAAGAGAGTGGCAAGACTGGTACAAGACAATAGAAGGGCAATAGTGATCAGACTATTGCAGATCTTAATCAGGGATCTTGTCAGATGACCTCTGAACGCACTGTTCGCCATACACTGCATAATATGGATATGGAAGCCGCAGGTCTGTTCACACCCTTTGCTGTCTGCAGTTAACAAAATAAAACGTCTCCAGTTCATTACAGAAAACAAGGGCTGGACAGTGGAGCATTGGAAAATGGTCATGTGGTCCGATGAATCACGTGTACAGTTGCATCATGCAGATGACAGTGGGAATTTTGCAGAAACATCATGAAAACGTGGACCTCAAATGCGTGAGTACAATCCTTCAAGCTGGTGGGGGCAATGTTATGGTCTGGGGCATGTATTCCTCTCATGATTTGGGCCCTATAATTTGTGTGGAATAACGTCTAAATTGCACAACATGCTTAAGTATCGTTGGATATAAAGTTCATCTGATCAGGTTTATAGTGTATCCCAATAGAGTTTGCCTCTTCCAACAAGACAATGCGCCATGCCACGCTGCTCGTATTGTGCAGCAGTGGTTTCAAGAACATAAGGGAGACTTTACCTTGCTTAAGTGGACGCCACAATCACCAGATTTCAATCCAATTGAGTATTATGTGGGACGAAGTTGAAAGGGACATCAGGCAGGCGGTGCCACAATCATTAAATCTCACAGAACTGGACAATGCTATTTATCGAGCATGGTGTCAGATTCCTCTCATCACCTTTCAACATCTCGTGGGGTCAATGCCAAGAAGAATCACCGCAATATTAAAGGCAAAAAATGATCCAACGAAGTACTGATGGGGTAGTCATAATTTTCTGAACACCTTGTGTATACTTTGGCAGAGAACTCGATCGTATTAAAAAAGAAAACGGTCATTTCCATAGTCACTGCCACATGCTGAGACATCGTGGAAAGTAAAGCCAATGAAACGGCGGGCAGGTAATGCACATCTGTGAGAGGTAATGTTTAAAATTTCTGGAATATCTTTCCGTATTACTTGTACATTCTAATGTCACTTTGTTGATTTTAGGGGAATAATCAGTAGCCCGAATTCTTATACTATTATGAAATAGTTTTCTTCGCTGGCTAATACTCTGTCCAGGAAAAGTTGGACAGGCAATAGTTGTTGAAATAACACAGTCCGGGAGAAATAGTTTTCCAGGCTGTTGACAGCCCATACAAAAAAGATCCAATGAGCAGTTTCTAGTCGTCTACTATACTGGAAAAATAAGTGACACAACAATTCAAACGGTGCTTAGAATTCACAGTAATAACATGTGTTTTGTATGTGATTTGTACAGTGTTAATCTAACGTGCAAATGTCTACATGTAGATAGATATTAACAGAGAATAATCCAACCTAACTAACAGAGGCACTAGAAGCATTTCTTATTCAACAAAGATAGAAAACGCAAGGCATTAACGTTTTCTAAGCTTTTCTTATCCCAGATCTTCTGTCGTACGGCCCTATTTCTTTTCCTGGACATCATTCAGAGCCAATTTTGTGTAGCTGCAGTTCTTCATAGATGCAGTTCCCGTTTATGTCGATGCACAGATCTATATTTGCTAATGTCCGAATGCTTTTGAAAATTTAATATACAGATAAATACAACCCCTGGTATAAAGAATGTACTCAGTATGTGACTTATTATTGACAAGGGAAAGAAAAGTCACAGAAAACCTATATTTGAATTGAAAATGCAAAAACAAAAAAGTTTTAATGACTCTCTGAGTCTAATCAATATTGTACATTAATTTAATGTCAATACGTTCAGTTGGGAACAAAATAAAAAATGAAACATAATCCACCACCTTGGAAAAAAGTATCAACTCAGAAAAACCTTTGAACTCACCTAACGCAACACCTCTAAAAACGCTAAATAACACAATCCAAATAAAGGGAAGTCAGGTTTTTTGTGGAATTCGATTATCTAAACATAAAACTAATAGTTTTCCTGCCGTAATGTTTGTGTTTTCGTGACCCAATGGGACCTTCAAAAGATTTTTCACAACAGTTCAAAGAACAAATTGTAAAACTTTGTGAAACTGTAAAAAGCACAAGAGTTCTCGCAGAACAGCTGTTATGTTCTCAGGCTGCCGAATTACAAATACACAGAAAATATCGGGACTAGAGAACAGTAGAAAACAAGAGAAGTGGGAGACCCCCTCCAAAAAAACTATGATGAAGCAAGATCAAACTCTCTGAAAGTTTTGCTTTCAACATCAAAGATTAACGTCAGGACAACTGAACAACGGGGTGAGAAAATACCAACTCTTTGTATGCAACAGAACAATACAAAATCGCCTTAACGAGGTGGGTTTTTCGTTCCAAAAAGCCAAGACCAAACCTCTGTTTACAAAGAAGCACAAACAGGCTCGTCTACAGTGAGCCAAACAACACAGAGATGGATCGAGAATTGCTCTTTATGCAGAAGATAGTGATGGAACATTTGTTTGGAGACGTTTTGATGAAAAATTTCAAGAGGATTGCTTAAAGTTCTCTATAAAGTTTACGCAATCTCTCTTGACCTGGGATTGTGTGACGGCCAGCGGTCCATGCAGAATGTGTATTATGAAGCTACCATGAATTCAGAGGCATATTTGGAAGTATTGGAGTCTTCTTCTATCCAACACTTGAAGACGATGAAACCATTAGATTCCAGGAGTAGTGCAACACTGGTTATAAGCAATGGTCTGAAGTATCTCAGATGGCCTGCCAACAATGCCGACCTCACTCCAATTAAGAACTTGTGGCGTGAACTGAAAAAGTTGATAAGAGAAGCTCATCTCCAACAAAGATGCACTCAAAAGGGCCTTCACTGATGGGTGGAATAAACTTACCTTGCAGAACTGTTATAATCTTTTTGCTTCGATGGCTGCAAGAATTAAGGCTTTAATTGAAGCCAAGGGTGGAATTACAAAATACTAATGTATTGAAATGTTTCTTTTCCACAGAAAAGTTGTTTGAGTTCAAACTTTTTTCTCAAGAAATCACGGAGTTGATACTTTTTTCCAAGGTGGTGGATTATGTTTCATTTTTTTATTTTGTATCCAATTAAATGTATTGACATTAAGTTACTGTACATCATAGATTAGACTCTGTATATAAAAAATGTACAGTTGCCTAGATTTCTGTGGATGGAAAGGAAGACATTAAACTTAGATGAACTTTATATGGACCTCACAATGGCTCAAAAAATTGCACAATGAAATAATTATAAGCATAACGGAAATATTCCGAGAGAATCAAAACAGCGAAAAGTCTGATAGATTTCTCATTGAAGGTTCCCCAGGCTACGGGAAAACCACATTTCTTCTTAAACTTCTCTCCGATTGGTCTAAAGAAATTGATTATATTAATAATGCATTTGACTATGCCTTTGTAGTCCCATTAAGATCATTCAAAGAAAATCTAGAAACAGTACTTTACAAGGGGTATGGTCTAAAAACTGCAACCAAAATCGATATAATCAACATTATATCTGATGAAAATAGTAAAGTCCTCGTTATTGTTATTATTATTATTATTATTATTATTATTATTATTATTATTATTCAACTCGTTATCTAAACATAAAAATGCAAGCAAGTGGGAGAAATTTGTAACAATAGAACGGCTGTTAGTTATCATTGATGATAAAAACGTGGTTCTAAATTTATTTCTGTTTAAAAATTTAAGAGAACGTAATTTATCTTTTGATTTTTAACATGTTCAAGATAAAAGTGTTGCAAAACGTTGGGAAATAATATTTCTGAATGTATCAGTTCTTGTCATTCGTTGTTGAAATTTATCCTTGTGCTAGAGGTTAATCCAAATGATTGTTTAATTTTTCATTTTATAGGGGTATCCTCATGGTCAGCCTTTGATTAGGAAAAAAAAAGATCAACATTGGAACAGTTAATTATTTACCGTTTAAATTCAAAATTGTGGTCAGACATGGAATTTTTGGAAATTTAACAAAATGTTTTTCTCATAATAATTTTACAAAGGTTACTTTCATAGTATTTGATCGTGAAATATGTAATTCTCCTATCTTCATTCATTTCCTTAAGGAACCTGATTATCTATTGTCTTGTCATATATACGATGATGATGGTGATAGAATGAGATAGAACAAATTTTGGAAAGGTTTAAGTATTACTCTTAAAATAAAATGTAATTTTTCACTTCCTTGTATTTCAAACTAACAAATGTAAATGCCCGTTATATGTAATAAACAAGATAAGAGAGAAAAATGATTATTTTTCAAAACACGCTTTTATTATGTTTTATTATAATACTAGCGGACTCGGCAACGCTTCACTATTGCTAATTTTGAGCATATATACGAGGTAAATAAATGAATTGAAGTTCGATATCAATTCATTTATTCAGCAAATGACATGAATTGAATTGTGTGTGACAATTATTCACTTTTTTTCTCTTTCATTGCGGTTTTGTTTTTGATATTGTTTTTTTTTCTTTTTCTCCAGCTTGATAAATTACACTATATGATCACAAATATCCGGACACATGCACGTTTGCGCTCTAGCCACGATTTCATGGAAATCAATAGGGCGTTGCACATCCCTTTGCCCGAATCACAGCTTCCACCCTTCGGGGAAGACTTTCCACCAAATGTTGGTAGGTACTTTCCGGAATGTTCCTCCATTCCTCCCGAAGAGCGAGAATCAGTTCAGGTACAGAAGTTGGCCGATGTGATCTGGCCCGCAAGCGTCTTTCCAATTCATCCCACAGACTCTCTATAGGATTGAGGTCGGGACTTTGTGCCGGCCAATCCATTTCTTCGACCCCTGAGTCCGCAAACCACTGCTGTACACGCCTCACTTTGTGGCACGGAGCATTGTCGTGTTGGTTGAGAAATGGCCCGTTTCCGAAAAATTGCCACAACGTTGGAAGTGCACAGTTGTCCAAAACATTTAGATAACGGTCGGAGTTCATGATTCCTTGCACAGGAACGAGCTGGCCCAGTCCGTACCATGAAAATGAGCCCCACACCATGACTTCTCCTCCTCCGAACTTGATTGTGGGCTCTGTACACTCAAGTAAGAAGCGTTCTCCAGGTATGCGCCAAACCCAAACTCGTCCATCGGATTGCCAGAGTGTGTAGCGAGATTCGTCTGTCCACATTACACGTTTCCATTGGTCCATTGTCCAGTTTCTGTGGGCTTTGCACCACTCCAGACGTCGCTTGGCGTTGACCCTGCTGATGTGGGGCTTGTGGGCGGCAGCACGGCCATGGAATCCCATCGTGTGCAGTTCCCGACGAATTGTCATGGTACTGGCATCATTTGCAGAGGCGTTTCGAAACTCTGTGGCAATTTTTTCCGCCGAGGACTTCCGGTTGCTGCGGGTGACACGACGAAGCACTCGACGGTCTCTGTCCGTTAGGTTCTTGGGTCTACCGGTTCGTTGTTGAACTGTTGTTGATCCTCGGGTCTTCCATTATATAATGACATCGCCTACTGTTGACTTGGGTATCTGAAGAAGGCTGGAAATGTCACGCACGAACTTGCCGTATAGGTGACATCCAACGATGGTTCCACGTTGGAACTCACTGAGCTCTGCCGAACGACCCATTCTTGCCAATGTCCAAGCAGAGTTGTGTCTGAAGGTGTGGGAAGCTATTTAAATGATGTGCAAGTCATTATCATGTGACATTGGGCCAATAGATGATCTGTGAGGGGTGTCCGGATATTTTTGATCATATAGTGTATTTGGTTGCACAGGGAAATCTAATTTTGTTGCATTTCATTCATTATCTTTTTTGTAAAATGCAACAAAATGTTTTTTCTATTTTAACGGAAACAAAATTAAATACCATTAAAATAAAGAATTTTATTGTTTTTATATGCCTTTTTCCATGTTCTATACCATACTTCAAATTGTGAAATTCAATCAATGAATATTGTATTAATATTTTATAATCAAATTGAATATTGTACGAGTCATTACATTAAACAAATTATTTGTTACGTTTCAGATATTAAAAAAAATCTGTTGTGGGCATCACGTGACTTCCGTGTACGCTTATTAAATTACATGTGAACATTTTTGCTACACTTCATTTAAATTTATTTCATTTGAAAATGATATACGATCCTCCAATTCTTTAATAAAATGGATAGTTACACAATTATTAAAATATTTATACGCATGAATTTATAATACTTGTTGCTCAAGTTTGTGAATTTTCAGTAGGTCTCACGTCTCGTCTGTACTTTGTTTCAAAAGAATGACATTCAAACATTTAGGTAAAATTGCAGAAAAATGAGCAATGTTTATTCCACTATCAGTATAAAGTATGAATATAGGCTTTAAAAACACTGAATCATTGTCATTTGTTGAAAGTATTTTTGGTAAACAAGAAATGATTTTTATTCAATAGTCCTGAATCACATATCTTGTAATTATTCATGTCATAATTATTCAATAGTCCTGAATCACAAAGTCTTTCTTTTATTCGTGTCGTCACTTTTTATTTCTTCATAAACATAAATATCTCTTGAAGATGTAATTGCAATCGCTTTTGTATGCGCTTCGTTTCCCCAAGTTTTAATGTTTGCGGTATTATTTATTATGTGGAATTATGTGGGAGGGATACGGTGGAATTTATGAACATCAGAGTTTTAATGAACACTGCGTCGACGCTCCCTATTTCCTGGTCCACCTTCTATGAGCAGAGTCATAGAATTCCAAGGGTTCTGGTCATAGTTGATGGCAGCAGATGAGGCTTAACCATTAACCGATACCATAGTATTAGAGTAGAAGTACGCTCACTCCGACGGCGACGATTCGCTGATTTCGATTTTTGGAATTTTTTTGCGAAAAAACTATAATCTCTACATAAAATCCAAAAATTATTATTTGTTCTTCAATCATTTAAGAATCATAAAAAGTAATTTTTGTGCAAAAATTTCTATATTTTCAATTTATTAATTAATGCTGAAAAAAAAGTGCTGAAAATCTGAAACTGGTTGCCTCTGCGAAGGGAGCGCTGCAATCGATAGGTAGGCAATTTCTGCCTGAATTTATAATGGAGTCCTATGAGGGAAACTAAACCATCTCGAACATTTCATATTTCGCTGTAAATAAGAGTGGAAATTTTTTTTAAGAAAGATATGTGTGAGGTAAGCTCAAACGTGTGGTTAACTGATTGGCATTATTTAAATAAACGGATATTTGTTATATATGAATAATTTTGAGTTTTAAATTTCAAGGTTCGTGCTTACTCGCAATTTACGCCACAAATGGCTATTTTTGCTAAAAATTGACTCGTGACTTTTTGACCAGCGACTCAAATTTGAGTCATTAAATTTTGAATATGATTGACCATATCCTACACACCACATTTTAATTTCAGTTATTTTTTCACATGCTGTCTTTTTAAGGTTCTAATTAACTATAAAAAACGACTTTCGAATGCATGTAAAAATATGGAAGTAAAAAAGAATCTAAAATTTGACTGGCAATTTTCAGGCTGAGGAGTCAAATTGACTCGTAGATTTTTTGTACTTTATTTACAGTATTTTATATTAAATTTATTATTGATTACAATAGGATTAAGTATGGAAAATCTATACTTAAAGACAAGAGTTGTTATTTTAATTTATAAAATACGTCAACAGTAATTTGTCTTTAGAATTGTATAAGGTTTTTCTTTTAATATAAATCATACTCTTTTTTCGAATTTGGCCATCTAGGAACCAAGTGAATTAACACTCATGATTTCTATCATGCTTGATAAATCATTATTTATTAAATTATACAAATCTGAGATTTATATTTTATTTTGAAACAGTTTTAAATCTGTTGTAAATAATCATTTTATAATGATATAAATTGAGTACCTATTCATGTGGAAATTGATTCTTTAGTTTAATAATAATAATCATATGTTTAAAATAAATAATAGATAATCTTATAGAATAATAAATAATGTTAATCTTATTCACATGCTCTTTTACTATGTGATATTTATTAAATTATCAAATTGAATATTACATTTCATTATTTTCTGCATTATTGACTAAATATGACTAAATAAGTTCAGTTATAAATTGGTTTATCATGTCCCTCTAATTTTGCATCAGTCGACTGATGTGTTAATTATGCATATTATATTATCAAAATATCACTTTTTTAAGTTAAAATTATTAATAAAAAAATTTAAGTAATTTTTTAAATTGGGAAAACAAGTTTAATGGTATTATTGTAATTTTTTTATATTGGATCTATAATCTTTTGAAGTTAAATTTATTTATAAAAAAAGATTCTGTAATATTTTATATTGAAAAGCTTATATTTTATGTATTATTGTAACCTATTATGTAAATTGTAAATTATTTTATTGCATTTATCAATTGTGCTTATTCTTCCTTCAAAAAAATAATAAACAAAAATAAAAGAAATTTATATAAGAAATTTAAAAAAGGGGTTTAGTATGTTTTTTTCACTTTATTATAAAAATCTGTAAATTGGTTTTATCAATTGTGCTTATTCTTCCTTCAAAATAATAATAAATAAAAATAAAAAATATATAATAAACTTTAAAAAGAAAAAAAGGGGTTTAGAATATTATTCATTTAATTTAATCCGGATCAGCCTTTTTTCCTTTTTTTTTTCTTAAAAAAAAATCGCATTTTTAATAATAATCAATGTTGTGTTTATGAACCTGTTGCCCACCTAAAGATGCTATCGCCATCGCACGGGGCAACCACTGAACTACAGAGTGAGCGTACTTCTACTCTAATACTATGCCGATACGCACCTTAGGCCTTATAAGGGTTACACCTCTCCGGATTATAATTATTAGAAATAAAGTTTCATAAATAATTACCATCGTCTGAGAAGGATGGAGAAGACTCTTGGTTATTTAAGAAAATAAACATATTTTATTCATAAGATAATTAAACATAATTATAATAGAGCAAAATTTACAAATACTATTTAGTTTAAGTTAAACTACCAAAGATTATTATGATTTTTTATTTCTCTTCCCGTAAAGTTTACTTCAATGAAAATATTTACAATTAATGCATGTGAAAGTTACTGATTAATTAATTTCACCCAATTTCCCAAATCTTAATAATCAATCTGTTTCAATTATCAAAAGAACTTTTGGTGACCACCCGATATTCACAAAGCAAGTAAAATGAATGCATCATTACCCGGGCTCTTCTCCGTTGCCGTCTCCTGGGGTGAGTGGTGTTGTCTTCGACGTGGTCTTCTCTTCTCGTTGGGCTTCGCGTTTATATTTGTCTAACTGATCAGGGTTTAATTAATAATAATATCCATAACAATAACGAAAATTTTAATTGGTTTCATTTTGGGATGCTAAACTGGTTCTAAATAAAAGGTAGTTGTGGTTAAGGGTTTCACTTTTTACTGACACCGCGACTGTTTCTTAAGTTGTCTCCATCACAGATTCTACCATTTCGTTCATGGTCGCCGTGCTTTCAAGAGTGCATCAACAACACTGGACAGTTTCACACTCTTCGAGATAGAGAACAAGCAAGAACCTCTCTATTTTCAGTCTTTGATAATATCCCGTAAAGTTTGTAAAGGGATACCAGTCACAAGGTTCCATTAAACTTCATTGATTGGTGTTCAACATCGGACCAGAGCTGACAGACACGGCATAGCACTCATGGCACGAGGAGGAGAACGAGGGGTAGGCTCCACTCGACTCGGCAACTGCTGTAAAATAATGCCGCTGTCACACAACTCTACTGCTAACTAATCTGTCCGTCCGGTGTAGAAAATCTAAAAGATTCTCACATAAACATTCTTCTAATAAAGTGGATAAATATTCATTAGTCAACTTCTTCATAAATGACTAGGAAACAAATCCTATAAATTCTTCAGGGGGACGGGGTCCTTACAATTAATTCTCTTACACTTGCATATTCGAACAAAAAAGTCATTCTGTCAGGGTGTTGAAAGTATAACCAATTTTTGTAAAAAATATAACATAAGATTCTAATGTGTTGCGTTCCCCCACCCCCGCAAAGGGTAAATTCCCACTCTAGTACACGACTAACAAGTGTCGGGGTGAGAGGCTCTAGGGTTCGGGACCAAACTTAGTGAAGAAAACCTGGTACTACGATGTTTCTATGCATATCACATTTATTTGACGTAACCTTTTTATACATCATCTCATTTACATAACCTGCTTATCCAATTTCTTTAATTACAAAATTAGATTGACTAAGGGCCCTTGTCACTATTTCCTATTAACTAAACCCATTACGTTCATTAACAATTTAAATAATCCGGGTCGCAGAATTCTTCCTTCTATTTTTCAATCGAAAAATTATTACCTATGCTTGGAGAGCATCCCCAGTTTATAATCATTATTATTATTTATACATTGCATGACTACCATATATTTCTTTCCCGGGAATTTAACCAACATTCTATTATTAGTAGAACCTGCATATGGGAATTCTTGCCCTCTGGCGTCGCTTCAGTGAGCGTTATGAATTTTATGTACAACTGCGGCACGCTTGCTTTCACGCTATATCCCCGCGTCAAGTATACCTAACAAACCTTCACGCTCACATGCGCCAGTTACAGTCGACCGTCGAGAAGTAGACCCCTGAAGCTGCCGGTCCATTGATAGAAATAGGGGTGAAAGAGTTTCTGATGAGTTAAAATGCACGCGACCGAACGAAAAAAAATCAAAACAACTGCCTTCAAAGAAGCACGTAGACAATGCAAATCGTAGCATCGTTCTAGCAAATAGGCTAATAGTAAAAGGAGATTCAAAACGTTTATATCTGTTAAATCTTCTGAACCATAGTTTATATACAGTATGCATAATTTATATATGAAATAATAAATATATGCGAAGAAAAATTATGCGAAATTTGCTAGCTTATGAACTTATTCTAAACCAATGAGGATTTTAATTTAATAGAATTTATTTATTTATTTATCTTGAAATTGAAATTTTAAAAATTTTTATAATTTCATAACGTCCATTTTACAATACAATTGGTTTATTACTGTTTAGATATATAATCGATTTTCATCCTTTCGGACATCATCAGTATTTTTCAGTTGAGATGTTTAAATGTCTTACAATAGTATTCTTTTTTAAATTTTGAACAATGTTTCTTCTATTCATTGTTTTTTGGTTATATTTTTGCCATTATTATTAGTATTTATCTTATATATTGTAGTTTTATAACTTTATACACTATACAATACAACGTGTGTAAAATAATGAATCTTAAAAAATTTTAAAGTGCTGAAAAGACTGTTAAGAAGTAGGGGAGTGTCAAGGTGAATCGGAATATTCTGTATGATAATCAGCTTCTCAAGTGTCCAAATCTTCCGAGTCTGCACTGCCAAGCTAATCACTAAACGTTCAATCTCCATTTCTATCACTAAACGTTCAATCTTGGTTTCAAAATTGATCTCTTCACAAATTTTAGCATATTTGCATGTGAAAAAAACTTTTATTCCTATTCCACTCAGTGGACTGGCAGCATCAGTGGTCTACCTCTTGACGGTAGTTGTTTTCTCATTTCTTCAGAGAGCTCTCTAGACGCTTCGGCACGTTTTCTATCTTCATTGCAAAATAAACGGTTTTTTTAAAAACCAAATAAGTCATGGATCACAAACCATTTTCATCATGCGCAAAGAAAATAGTGAGGAAAAGAATTTTAATAAGATGATCATCGATCCCAAGAAAGTGATACAATGAACAGCAACTGTGCAGGGGTGTCAGAAAAACCCGTCAAACGAATTCGAGCGGAAAAAAAGAAACCTGGCCGACAGCGTTAGATTTTCGTCACCCAAGAAAATTAGGAAATTGACCCCAAGAACAGATTTTGACGAATTCGATCAAGCTATCCTAAGAAGAAAAATTCACGAGTTATACACGAGTTTTATTCTCGTACATTGATAAAAAAAGTGCCCATAGTCAGCAAACTAGTTATAGCGATGAAGGAAGCAACAGGTTTCGATGGAAAAGAATACTTTTTGAGAAAAAGATCAAGGAGTTGGGATTAGGATTCAGAAAATGTCAATCCAACAGATCTATTTTGATAGAAAAGCCCGAAATAGTTGCAGCAAGGCGAAGATATCTAAGAGACATACGAAAAGTTAAAAGTGAAAATCGCCCAATCTGGACGAAACTTATATTCGCACTACTACCACAGTGTCGAATTGTTGGCAAGGGCCAAATGAACAAGGAATTCCTCATTCTGTTAGCAAGGGAACGTGACGTCACATGTATGTATTCACGTATTAAAACTCTAAGGAAAAACTTTAAAATATTACCAACTCTATCAATATAATAATACGAGGGTGAATCAGAAAGTAAGTTACACTCTGAAACAGTAAAAACAGATGTAAGTTAATATCCCTTACGCACATTCTGAGGAAACTTGCACCATTTACATGTATTTCACTTTTCTATACAGGCTGATTTCTATACCGTTAAAATTTGATCGAATTCCAACAAGAAGTTTCCGAGTTACTCATTCAACATGATAACACGTGTTCACTTGTGAATACTAACCAGCACTTGTTACAATTTTGACTGCTTAACTCTGAAACTTCTCGTTGGAATTCGATCAGATTTTAATGGTATATACAGTCTTATGTACCCTGTTATTCCTCTAAATTTCATTAATCTAGGCTTTACAGAATCTGAGTTATTAATTTGTTGATCTTGGTGGTGGCATTTTTATTTCTGTTCATGTCTCAGTTATCGTTTAAATTCGGACCATGTTCATAGGATTATTTTTGTTTACTTTGACCTCTATAATACCCCCCTTAAATTGTTTTACATACGATTTGAATCATCCTGTATAACAGGGCCGTAGCCAGGACGTTCTCTTGTGGGGGGGGGGGGAGTCGATTTTCGAAAAATTCCGGACAATTTTTCAAAAATTCCACTGAGTCGGACCTTTTTCCATATTTGGGAGGCGGACCTTTTTCCATAATGGGTTGGTCGTCGACCCCTCTCGACTCCCCCTTCCCCCTGACCACGGGCCTGTATAATCATCCAACAATTGTAAACACTTGTCTGAACGTCAAATTAACTTTTCCATGCCGCTGCGGTAAAAATCCGCTCCAGCGTTTCTCAACCATATCAGTACATTCCATAAGAAATGCTAAGCATTCTGGCGACTACCTTAATTCTGATTCATCGATTGTCCAGAATCATCTCATTAATGCAGACAATGTGCTCGGGAGTGTTGGACGTGGTTGGTCTTCCTGCGCGGTATTCGTCCGTCAAATCTGAGTGCCCATTTTCGAATTGCTGGCACCAATTTACAATTGCAGGACGAGAAATCACATTATATCCGTAGACACTGTAAATTTCCTTAGGGATTTCAGTGCAATTTAAGCCTTTCCCCCACAAAAAAACGGATTATTCCGTGAATTTCCAACTTGGAGTATACAACCAATTGCTGCACCATGACGACAATAAACAGACACTAATTACAGACATACAGGCAACATCCTTAAAAACGGCGAATGTTGTCGGCGCTCTTCGGTGGTGGCGAATGTTGTCGGTGGTGGTGAGTGTATCTTACTTTTTGATACATCCTCATATTATAAGGTTTAAATTTGTTTAAATTTAAACAAGGAAACTGCTATTCCAGTCATAAATAATATAACAGGCCCGTAGTCGGGGGGGGGGGTTCGACGAACAACCCATTATGGAAAAAGGTCCGACTCACAAGTCAGTGGAATTTTTGAAAATCGACCCCCTCCCCCCAAGATAACGCCCTGGCTACGGCCTTGTATAAAGGAATGAGTTCAAAGTCCATGGACACAAGATGATTAAATTTTGATCGTTCATTTGATTGGTTATGCTTTGTAAATTTTCTAAAATGTTTGATTTATTTTTGAGTTTATGAAAAAGGATTTTAAATAGAAATATATAAATAATTTTGGAAGTGTATGTCATTTTGTATGTATTTGGAAATGCTGTTTTAATTTAATAATTTCTAAATTTAAAATTGCAAAATATGTGACGTCACACCAGGGGAGGGGGTCACACTAATGTGACCATCTGTGACAAGGACGGGGGGAGGGGTCCAAAAATCATGAAATTCGTATGACGTAAACAATTATATAATAATAATTTCAAAATTAAATAAATAAATTAAATAATTTCAAAATAATAATATGAAATAAATAATAAAATAATTCCATTTTCATTTCAATTAAATAAATAATAAATTCAATAAATTAAGATCCTCAGTAGGTTGGATAAAGCTCATAAGCTAGCGAGTATACAGGGTGAAAAAATAACATTATAAGCGGACTGATTTTTTTCTGGAGCTCTAATATCCGGACTTTCTTAATGAAAATATAGGGGAAATATTAGAGAACATGAGAAATGGCTCATAAATCCGGACTACTCATATCCGGAGCTCTTATAAGAGGACTCGACTGCAATTTTTATTTATTCTGGTTATATTATTATGTATTTAATTTAATTTAATTTAAATTTATTTATTTAAGAAGAAGAATAATTTTTACATTAAGCCCGATCCGGAGTCTGAGAAGAATACTTTTATATACAATTTTTTATAGGGTATTATAATTACGGTTCAGAAGATTTAACAGATATAAACGTTTTGAATCTCCTTTTACTATTAGCCTGTTCTTAGAATGATGCTACAATTTGCTCTAAAAAAAATCATTGTCACGTGCTTCATTTCCTATCAGTTGTTTTTTTTTCTCCTTCAGTCGCGTGCATCTTGACACATCAGAAACTCTTTCACCCCTATTTCTATCAATGGACCGGCAGCTTCAGGGGTCTACTCCTCGACGGTCGACTGTACCTCCTCTCATTTGCAAGACTAGGGGGGGGGGGGGAGGAACTGTAACCCCTCTTGGTGGGTAAGTATGAATGCTAATAAATCTCTATATGGGCCTTGATTATGACCGTGAGCATGTAATTAAAGAGGTACTCAATAACTCCGCTACACAGTATACACATCCTTTATAAATGCTAGGTTGCCTTTAATATAAGTAAGGTGCTCAATTTAATATAACCTAAATTTAATACAATTACAGCCAACCGCGAACGGTATAACATTACCCCTTTACAGTGTACTCTTGGCAAGTTATAAGCTCGGAGGAATGACGATTGCTTCCCACGTACACGATTGCGACGCCGACGCTAGTTACAAATTTCAGTCCATGCCATCGGCGGGAGGACCAATGCCACTGCTGTTAATGTTTTAACTTTAATTGAGTTCGACACGCCCGCCATCGCGTAGGAAAGAAAAAACAAGAGTCACTCACCTACTCTATCGTTGCAATGCACATTAAATCAGTTTTTAGCACTCCTGCAGATCACCCATCTTGGACTATAAAATTCCGCATTCCAGGTTGAAAGAGAACTTCCGCATCGCTCATTCCATTTAAAAATTCTTATCTTTATAGTTCATCCGTCTATCTAATCATGTTTGGAACGCTCGCAAAATAGTACAAATAAATGGTGACATCGTTTTCAATAAAGGAACAACAAATATTATTCATAACAAATATACAAACGAGACATCTTACATATAATTCCTTGTATCTCATAGCTAAAGTCAGTTTTCCCCATATCGACTGAAAAGGAACATATTATCGACGCAACTAAAAGAAAACATCTCTCTGCTACGAGAAAATTTTTTAGAAGAAGAAAGAAAAATAAAATAATAAAATAATAAACAACAATACGACAAAAACGTCATCGAGCTTCTCTGAACGAGGCTAACGAGAAAGACAGGCTCCGGCACTGAAAAGTCACATGACCAAGATAGGTCTATTAACAATGTAACTTTCATTGTTTCCATCTTGATTTTAACAATCAGTGTTATTTCCTTTATTGGAAACAATGAAGTTTGGATTGTTGCCAGACCTATTTTCATCAGGTGACTTTTCAGTACCGGAGCCTGTATTTCTCGTTAGCCTCGTTCTCTGAATCATGAACGCAACAATCCCTTTGTCGGAGGCTGAGATGATCTTTTCTCGGAAAAACTACCAACAATTAACACTCCAACAAGGAGCTGCATACAGTTGTGAACAAAGCCTTTCTACAATCGCTGTCCAACAATAACGATAATACACTTAAATTCCTATAATGAATCAATATCACGATACAAAACAAATATAACGATTTAATAGATGCTTTATCAAAAACACGAAAATTACAATTAAAACAAACGTAACCCCTACTTTTTTTACGTCTTTTTACTTTCTTTCGCCGAACATAAGTGATTTTCTTTAAAACGGAACGTCACAAATGCATTTATGTAATTCTTGTATCCCAAATAAACATAGCGATAACTAACGGAATAGACATGATCCATCATCTTCCGTTTTCACTACTGAGAAATTTTCTCTTAAAGCATCATAAATTTTTTGATTTCGTCGAGGGTGAGACTTTAGAACTGTATTATTTTCTGTTAGAACACTTCGTTTTGCCATTTCCACAAAGTCTTCGTATGCTAAAAATATCATTTCTAAACGATTATAATAATTTTCTTTAGACAACGTTACATTTATTTTATGAATCTCCGGCAGTTTTCTATCAGCAATTTGTAAAATTGCTTCATCTGAATTTAAAAGTTCAATCGAATTTATTTCAATATTTTCTTCATGAATACTAATATTAGTACTACAATTTCAAATTGTTTTTTGTATTTTTAACGATGATTGATCCTTTTGAGCATACACAGGATCATTGCTCTGTAAATAAATTTTTACAAATATTGGTTTGTGATATGAGAAATAGTTTTCGTACACGCCTGTTGTCACAGAGGCAGTTGTAGAAAATATAACATCTATTTGCGTATTTAAATCTGTAGTAGATATATCAGTTAGCAACACGGATGTTAAGTTTTAATTGTTAAAAATGTTAATTACATCAAATTTTCTTTCATATTTTATATCAAAATTTAAATCACCCATAACTAATAACTCTTTGTCATTTTCATATGTTTTCTCATATACATTTTGAAAAATTTGCTCAAAAAGTTTATTTGTATATGAAGGAGATTTATAACCACTGATAATAAATTAATTCTCTGTTTTAATGCTAAAAAATTCTTCTACATGATACTCTGTTTGATTTTGATTTTCTTGTATTTCAAGTGTATGATCCATATATAACACATCAATTCCTTTTCTTGCAAAATAAATAACACCTCTTGTAGAACGATGTACATTGAATCGAAATATTTCAACAAAATAAGGAATTTCAAATATGTCAATTGATTTTGACAGGGTTTCCGCAAATATTAAAACATCACCCCTGCGATACCACTCATCGCTTAACATTAATTTAAACTTTGCAGAAAGTGAGTTTAAATTAAAAATTGGATCATTTGATTTAACTAATTTTGATGGTTTAAATATACCTAAAATATGTAACCCAGAAAACCTGGTAACCCCCCTTAGTGCCACATATAGCACAGCCTTGATATTCTCTTTATTTTCTCTTGATATTTATTAAAATCTACGCATATTCCTTTGTAACTCTGACCTTGGCTTTTATGTATTGTCAATGCTTTCGCAGGTACTGCTAGAAATTGTTTTCGTAATATTTGGTACTGTAATTTATTCGAAATGTTTAATGAAATACTGGTTTTCACTATTGGTGTTAGTGAAAGAACATAGCCTTGTTCTTGCCAACATTTAACTTCAGCCTCCATCTGTTGAACCATTTTTCGTAGAGATGCAGCGCTTTCTGCAAGCGAGAGATGACATGGGCAGGAACACGAGCAAAGGTTAAGATAGCCGCATCATCAGCGTAGAAGATGAGAAGATTTTGATGAGGCTGTATAAATACCAACTCAAATCAAACATGTAGTAACTGGTTTACCGAAAATTAAATTGGTTTTGACCAAGCACCGGTTTTAAAAATTGATAAGACTTATTTTTAGGCACTGACCTCAATTTACATTCGCTTTCAGCCAATCGGCTGAATTTTAAAAAAAATTGATAAGATAAGAAAAGGTCATAGACTTTGAACTAGCCAAAATCAAAAATGATTTTTGAACAATTACCTTTTTTGAAAATTGATAAGAATTGTTTATAGACGATGACCACGAATTTAGTGTTAGATCATTGACCAAAAATTTAAAAAAAAATTGAATTTTCACCATAAGTAAAACTGGTATGTGACGACAAAATTATAACATTTTTTACTGTAGTAAATAAAGACAATCAGCTTTTGAACATTAGTAAATATGATAACACTGCAACATTTTTAGAAAATGTAAGAAAAATCACACGATACAGCGTATTGTGTCAGTTGTAATTAATGGAAGAAATTTTGCTAGAAAGCAATGAATTGTCTGTACAAAAAATACCAGACATCCCCGAAGTGGCCAGACATCCAACGTAATGTTACGACCCAACTGGATGCTATCCCTAAAAACGACTACGCCAGGAGTTTCCAGGACTTGTACAGGCGTTCCTAGAAGTGCATTACCATCGACGGGGATTACTTTGAATGATAGTAACTGCTGTTTCATGTAAGCGAGCAATCCACTCTCAATATGCCATCATTCACCGAACTTTATTGTCACAGGTTGTAAAAAGGACTGGAAGCTTATATTCAAAATAAGGCCCTCTACCACCCTTAAAACTGAAATATTTGTTATTTCGATGACTATGAATTATAATGAAGAGGTTGGCCTATTAATATAGAAATTCTTTATGTACAAATCAAAATAAAACGTGATTTCATTATGAGTTTCGAACATCATTTTCAAAAATTCATAGGCTAAATAAATCAAGGAAGGAATTAATTTGGAGTCATATTTTAAAAATAGATCGAGGAAAGAAACTTACAAGGAAGTAAGATTTGGAAAAAAATCTTTTGTTCCTACGAACGTCTTCCTTCAAAATCAAACGCCTCTCATTTTCAGAGACCGTAAATTTGTACGCTAGACTATATTGCTGAAGCAATCAAAATGAAGGTAAGCCATTCAAGATTTCATGGACTGAACTGAACCTTAACTTATTTAATTTTCTATTTTATTTAATTTCTATCTGTCATCAAAATTCTCTAAGGTTCATTTCATTTAAAATAACTGGTCCCAACTTTATTTGAGAACCTGTCAACTCATTTGATCACTAGTAATGAAATAATCTTATATATATGTCATGGATATACAAGGCAATACGAGATTCATTACATAACTCATTAAAACGAATAATTACTTTATTCGGAATATTGTTCCTAAGAATGTTAGTATCAGATAACATGGGTACAATAAGGCAAAATGCTGCCTGTGTGCTGAATTTATAGGTCCATAAATTTCCAACAAGATCAGTCACTTGACTGTGTGAGCCCTTAGTTTTCAAAAATTTGAAAAAAACAAAATTGGAGGAATTGTATGAGAGAAAGCAATATTTGTTACTCTATTTAATGGTACGAGTGGCGCAGTGGGAAACGCTGTATGGTTTAGCTAGAGAGATGTGGGTTCATATCCCTGCGAGAGTATATTCTTACATGTTTACCTTCACTTTTTGTGCGGTACAAGTGGGTGGAACACGTTTTTTTTTTAAATTATAAACTCTATTATTTTCGGCCTCTTTCCCGAATTCTCCGCGACGAGACATGATTCTTCTTGTAATGTCAGAAACATTTCCCTATTGTGGAATCATACCTTTTAATTTTTCTCTTGCCCAACATCCTTCAACCAGCCGAATGTTATTGTAAAATTACTTATTGTCACGTGGACAAGACAAGGAATTGCGGAAACGATGTGAAATTAAATGAATTAATTCAGATTTATTTCGCAGTGAAAAAACTCTACAGATGCGTTAGCAAAAAAACTGAAATTATCACAAACAATCAAAATAATTAAGAGTAAGAATGACTCTTCACGTTAGCAATTTGCCAAACAGTTTAATTCAATCAGTTCACAACTCGTGAACCCAACTCGATGGGTCAAAGGGAAAACATACAGAAACATTAAAAGAAAAAAAAAAGATTCATGAATATAAATGGTTTCGGCGTTCTTCGTCCTCGTACGGCGGTGATGATCGATTGGATTGTTCAGGTAAAATCTGACGGAGTTTGAAGAAAACTTAAATAGTTAACTTAGTCATTAAATAAATTTAAATGAATTATTAGGTTAGTCAATTCTTCGGTAGAAGATTAATTTGCCGATGCAGAAATTTGATAAGCACTGAAAGTATAAGATACGATAATTCCGTTAATCACTGAACCCATAGAAAACTCTTCTAAATCATTTAAAATAATACTAGCAATACTTTAGGTATTAGCAAACTGAATTAAAGTTCACTATTGTCATTAGAACTGTCGCAGATATAGATTCAGGCCGTTACCCCAAACGGGAAAATTCCAATAATGTCTCGCGGGGAAATACTTAGCGTCATTAATTCGAATTCGTCGAATTTGTACTGAATTCGTAGCACAGTCAGGGAGTATAAAAAGTGAGGTTACAAACTTAGGGAATCAATCGACGATTCTCAGTCGTCGGCCTTCGAAGCGGATCTTGCTTCTCACCGTCACTGGAGTAGAATCTCCTTTAAAAATAAAATTACACAGTTCGTTCTTTCGGAGGGAAAAGGAGGAACGCTCGTGCGTTGAAAATTATTGCCCGGCGAATTCGTGTCTTTTTTAGCCTTGAAGACTTCGTTTCTGGCAGAGGTAACTGGCCGTTTCTCGTATGGCCGAAAATCTCCGCTGCCTCCACTAAAGCACAAAGAATTTGAGTGACTTTCGATGAAATCCATGAACGTTCTGCAAAAAAGTGCACAAAACTGTAAATACCGCCATCTGGGTGACTTTAGAAGAAAATCATGAACGTTCTGCAAAACTCGGTGGATTACTCGGAAATTACCTTCGGTGTTCACCGTGCCGCCACGGAGGTTCGCTCCTCGTGCTGAATTGTAGCCCTGATTTTTGTCGGGCCATCTCGATGCTTCGATGATGCTCCTCCGCTCGCTTCCATCCGACCTCTTCAAAAACTCGGTTCTTCTGCCTCGAGTCACGTGTCGAACGACGCTTTTATCTTCATCCTTTTAAAATCGGGTGTTCAGTGTACTCTTCAATTTTCCATACACAAAAGTGTTATGCCCAGCGCAACCGAGCAGAAGCAAGAAGCAAACATTTTAAATGCCCATGGATTATACGAAAGGAATTATATTTAGTAACTCACATGTCGAGCGCTAAGCCGTAGATGATCATCATAGGCGCTTCATCGCATATGATGATGCTACCTTTGCATAGCAACTCTGCACATTATGGTTGAATGGCGGTATTACAGTTGAGATCACAACGAGACGCTGCATACCGCGTTTAATATGTGATTGTACACAATCAGCTGTTGTTCATTTAAAAGCGTTGTATGCTATCTCCAGCGATACCACTGGATTTGAATACTGGAACAATCCAAACTTCTTGATCAGCGAACTGATGCAATTGAAGCATCTCTGGATAATCCATGAATCGGCATTTATTGTTCGTCAGATATTGGTCCAAATCTCTTAATGGAGATACGGCACCTGAGTTGAGTTGATGCTGATAGTCTTTTGGCAACGCGTCTGCACAACTATTCTACATTCGCTTAGGTTGCTGGGGACATTCGCTTAGGTTGATTTCTGAATGTCGAAGCATATGAAACCCAATTGCTTCACACATACCAAAATGCTATACTTCATCGTCCTCTAGCAGTACCCTGGAATTTTGCAACACACCCACAACTCTTCGAAAATCTTCAAATGATTTTGGACCACGAACACAGCATAGCAATCGATCCTGTCGACTTTCATACTCCGTTGGATTCGCATAGGCTTCATCGACCTCCGCGATTGCCTGAAATTTTCGCTTCGTCGGCGCTATTACCCTATTTATTAGGAATCGTTAATCACACTGTTTAGTAAGAGTTATTACATGCACTAAACAATTATTGAGCTATTTATGAATCTCCCACACGTAGAATTGAAGCATTAAACGAATTATTATTGGTCACTGGTCTGAACAGCCAGTGAAAACTCCGAATTTGAAAATTTAAAATTTTTAGCAAATTTACGTGATAAAGCTGTTTAATTAATTTTGCATTATATTGTTAAAAAGAAAAAGAGGTTTTTAATTGCTTACGTTTGTCGCGTCGTTTACTTTGTTGCATCTATTGTTTCACTTGCCAATGAAAAGTTCGCATTTGCGTGGTATGACAGACTGACAAAGTACTTTGTATATTAAGATCGTGCGATAACCTTTTACAGATTGTCCCGTGATGAATGAACGAAAATTTGATAAATGGTAGTTTGGTGATTCTAAGCATAAAATTCATATGAACCCGATTCCGAATTTGAACGATAACTGAGATATGATCAGAAATAAAAATGCCGCCACCAAGATCAACAAGTTAATAACTCACTTTCTACAACTTTCTGGGATGATGATATTTGGGAGAATAAAAATACACATCAAAGTGTGTATACCATTAAAATTTAATCGAATTTCAAAGAGTAGCTTCCGAGTTACGCATTCAAAATCGTAACTCACATGTGAGCATGTGCTACGATGTTGAATGTATAACTCGGAAACTACTCGTTGAAATTCGATCAAATATAACGGTATACACCCGTACTATGTACCTTATTATTCCTCCAAATTTTACCATCCTGGGTATTATAGAACGTGAGTTATTAACTTGTTGATCTTGGTGGCGACATTTTTATTTCCGTTCATATCTCAGTTATCGGTCAAAT
Organism: Rhysida immarginata; assembly: GCA_023313115.1. NCBI lineage: Eukaryota > Metazoa > Arthropoda > Chilopoda > Scolopendromorpha > Scolopendridae > Rhysida > Rhysida immarginata. The sequence continues at coordinate 17,505 of JAHWFO010057420.1, read as the reverse complement.
TCGGCCCATATTCAGATGAACTTTTTTCTGCTTAGAATTTCGCATATTACCATTTACCTAATTTTCGTTCACTCATTACGGGGCAATTTATATTTTACCTAGACCTTTGAAAAGACATTTGAAAACAAAACTTATAAGCTGTCAAAATCTAAAACCTTCCACTGACGTGAGCCACTAAGTGCACGCAACTACTGGATACTAACAAGGGAAGTACACAAAGTTGTTGGACGCACGTTTTTTTTTTGCGCAAACATACCTTGGATGCGATGGCGTTGCCCTGTAAGAGGGGAAAACATAATTGCCAAAGAACTGCAGTAAGATCAGTGTTATTAAGTACTAAACCTTAATTTTGCTGTACAATTATTTATCTAGAAATAATTTATAAAATGGGGTAAGCATCCATGAATACTGTTTTTTATTTAAAATTATAAAGCACCGCGATACATGCCTTTTCAACAGCGTAACAAATCACGCGATGTTTTACATGATGGAAATTTACGAAGATTACCAAATTAATTAATAAAGTGAATTAATAAATTAATGAAATGGTTATTAATTAATCTACATCAGGGCCATATCCAGAATTTTTTTCGGGTGGGGGGCTGAGGGGGGCTGGCCCAATTCTGCTTGTGAGGGGAGGTCCCCCTTGTAACTGAATTAGTTGACATGGTGGCCAATTTCGGGGGGGGGGGTTGCAGCCCCCTCAGTATCCCTGGGTACGGCCCTGCTATACACATTTTATGCTGGAAGGCAATTAGCTAATTTTAATTGTGACCATCTTACAGCGGTCGTCATTACACATCCTGGGACCTAACACGTCGGCCTCTGGCCATACTGGCAACATCTCCTAAAAAGAAAGCCAAACAACTGAAACGTCATACATTGTTACATCATATTTCGACCATTTTTAACCATATTTCTACCAATAATAAGCCCTAAATTTGGTCGACTTCGAGGCTAACGAGAAAAAACAGGCTCCGACACTGAAAAGTCACCTGACCAAGATAGGTCTATTAACAATCCAACCTTCATTGTTTCCATCTTGTATTTTGAAAATCCGTGTTTTTTCCTTTGTTAGAAACAATGAAAGTTACATTGTTAATAGATCTATCTTGGTCAGGTGACTTTTCAGTGCCGGAGCCTGTCTTTCTCGTTAGCCTCGGGTCGACTTATAATGACGTAACAATGAATGACGTTTCAGTTGTTTGGCTTTCTTTCTAGGAGGTGTTGGTACAGGCCACGGATGGGTGCATTGTATTCTATTAACTACTAATTAATGTATTTTTAAAACTAACAAGGAAACCCCCACATAGCCTTTTTCTCCATGGCATAGCATAGTTCTCATGTGTCGAATTTGTTGACACTTGTGTTTTCGTCGCCCATCTTCCGGTTTCGTTCAGTAGAATAAACGGGTCCGGTAGCGATGGACAACGTCACCGGATTTCGCGGTGTTATTCGAATTCCGTGACACATTCAGTTGTCGTCCGCTACTACTGCCATTGCTTTCATGTGAAGTGGATGCGTGCTTATTGATGAGTAGTGGAAGAAAGAAGTTCCGTCAATCGCATTAATACACATACACCGCTTTAACAACGGGGTCTTTGTATGGCTGTGTGCTCAAATTTTTTCGTTTTCGCGGTTTATTTTGAAAGAAACTAAATTTCGCATTTTCTTTTTTTGCAAGCATCAATATTAACTTCACACGAGTAAAAATGTTTTAATTTGGTGAGAATTTGTGACGTACATGGCAAAATCGATCAACGGCACATTGTTTATATCAGATGCCTAGAACTCTTAACGGTCACTGTTGGACACGTACAACCAAGCCTTCATACTTATAAGTAGCTTTAAGCTAAGGCACCTAATAACTGAAAGTTCTTTTCAGTGTTATTGGAACAGTTTATCCTTTATGTTCTTAAACTGCCAGTTAAAGTTGAAAAGATAAGATCAGAATGTTTTTTTAGAAAAGGGTAATAAGAAGAAGTATATATTCAGGTCTCGTTTTATACGCGTTTTATAACTTCAGCTTGACTCCACGTAATATTAAGGAACCTGCACGTTAGCTTGAATGGTGATAATTTTCACAAGCAAATTTCTATATGGTTCAAATTATTTCTTTTTTCCCGAAACAATTATAACGTATTTCTTGTTTCATTTTTCAGATTTCATTTGTTGTGAAAACTAGAATTAAAAGAAAAAATATGTATTGAGATTATTATGAAATAATTTAACAAAACATGGATATGAAAAATATAAAAAAAAATTCCAATTCTATTTATTCTAGTAAGTTCTTGAGTAGCTATACTATTTAAGCATAATCTATAATCTATCTATCTATATATATAAAGAAGGATGTTTGTGGGTCTGTCTGTCTGTGGGTCTGTCTGTCTGTGGGTGGGTCTGTGTGTACGTTTTTTATACAAATCTACAGTT
>JAHWFO010057420.1:0-15062 GCA_023313115.1 Rhysida immarginata | reverse complement strand
AGTAAGATTATCTGAGTAAGAAATTATTGGAGCAGTCCATCCATTGTTAGCCTTTAAAAAGATTTTTTTCGAATTTTCATTAAGAATTTTTACTGTATTAATTCTAAGCATTTTCATGTGTTTATTTTTAAGATATTGCAAAATTTATTTTAATTTTTGAGATTGTTCTGTTTACATCCCAAGTGTAATAATCCCGGGCAACGCCGGGTACCTCTTCTAGTTAATTATATAACCCTTAAATTAATTAATTAATTATTACAGAAAAGTTAAAGTTTAAGTGAAATAATTTGAAGACTGGAGTAAAGGGGATCATAGATTTTCTGATTTCTTAAACATATTAAGAAATGCTAAAGATGTCCAAAAAGGGTAATCCAACTTTATTCGTTTCAAGTTGTTAATTTTAATTTAGAAACTGTCATACAATTCTTACTTTATTGACGTACACTTTTACATGGATTTAGATAAAAAGGAAGTGTTCCAAATCATTGCTGATGGAATTAATGTAAACGAATGGAAAATATTTGGAAGAGAACTGGAATTTAATAAGAACAGTATTGATAATTTAGAACATGAAGTTAAAATTAAAGGAGGCGAAATGAAGGAAACAGTCATACGCTTGCTGGAAAGATGGGATGAAAGAACATACATGAATTTTCCTGTCATGAAAGACACATTAAGTAAAGCTTTACTAAGCATTGATCGGAAGGACCTTGCCAACGAGATTACAGGTAAGGTTAAGCATGTATTTTTTATACCTAAGTGCCAGAAAAAAATTGGTTACTGACGTGACCATGCACAAATACGCATAAGTACCATGCTCCTTCTCGTACGCTTTCCTGCGTCGTATTAAGAAAACGAGCAATAGGACGTTCCATCGTTGTTCTCAACAGAAACCAGTAAAAATCCTATACATTTAGCAAAAGATACGGGATATAGTCGACGATTTCACTGAAAATATGTATTATTCATATGTTCTTATTATTTTGTTTACAACTCCGATATAAGATCTACAATGATGTGTCAGATCTCGATTATTTCAGATAGCGGATAGTACATAATAAGGTGGTTATAATTAGGCTTTCTTACTTAACCGGCTTAAAGCGATTGCACGAGCAGACACCGTAAAGTGAACATTGCCAAGAACATGGTGAAGGGTCATTCCATATGAAATGTGCAGATCAGCTGTGACTGACATATCGTGGACTTTAATGAAAATAAGTAATTAAGGAACTTATTTACACCTATGAGCAAATGCAAACTATTAGGTTTCAGAATATTATTTTGACCTTAAAATTTGACGTTCATACAAATTACGACTAAGAGTAGTCTGTTTGCAACCTTAGACAGGGTGTTTATGAATTCCATTGCCAGACTCGGAGAGGTAGTAGGGAAGGTCAAAACCGCAGAGCTGCATGCAAAGCAGGAAATTAGCAACGAAAGCACTAATAATTATTGGTAAATCATGACATGCAGCTCCGGACAAGTCATTTGTTCAAATGCAGAAACAGTTATTACAGTGTTACATTGAACAATTACAGCAACTGTTCGAAATGGCGAGCCTGGGCTCTGAGGCAGGACGCATGTTCTGTCGCACTCTCTCAAACACTTCTGGTCATTGCTGAACCTCTCTGCTCTTCAACACTGACTACTGGAGAAACTGGAGAAGCAAGTGGCGTGGGAGTGGAGTGGCAAGTGGAATTTTTAAACCTATGTAAACAAATGCGAGCGCGCACATCAAGGTGGAGTGGCGGTGGTGAAGTGGAGTGGAAGTGGCATGGCGCCAGTCTGGTGCCACTCGCCTCTGACATGTTTAATTTTCGAGTGGCATGCCACTTCGCTGCCACTTGCTAGTACACATTCGAGTAGGCAGAATGCGAAACAGCGGTGTTGTTATGAGAAATTTGTCTTTCTTTTGAAGCACAGGACATAGTATTTCAAAAGTATTTATTTGCAAACTGTTACTTTCTTCATTCGGTAAAAATATTTGAATTTTTCGTTGTCAAAATTTAAATCATGTCTATATATGTTATATATTCCATATTTTTTGTTCTTTTGCCAAAGAGAGTGAATCCACGGGCGCTTTTTCCTGCGTTGATTTTGCGTATTATTAAGATAAAGAAGTTGCACAAATAACAAAGCATCTTCATCTTCTGAGGACGACATACCAAGTGGCAAGTCGGTGGCACTTGCCACTTCAGTGCGCGTTAAACCACTTCGACACCATTTCGCCACCACTCCACTCCCACGCCACGCACCACTTCTTAACCACGCCACTGCCACGCCATTCCCACACCACCTCAGTGCGCGCCTTGCCTAAGGAGACTGCCTCTGCCTATCCAACGTTGAGGGAAGGTTTGACTGAGAAACTCACGCACGGCCCGGGTAAAATATACTGGTGCTCCATCGTGCTGCAACCACATCTCCCGTGTGACTTCCAAAGACACATCTTCCACCAGTCCAGGCAGGATATCTTGAAGAAACGTGAGGTAATGCTCTCCATTCAGGTTTGGAGGTAGTACATGCCGTCCGATAATCTGGTCATGTAGAATTCCAGCCCAAATGTTGACATGAAAGCGTTCCTGATGGTTAGGGAAGTCTGCGGCATGAGGGTTATGTTCGTCCCAACTATGGCAATTGAACATACCCTCCTTGGCGAATTGTGCTTCATCCGAATATAACACAATTGTGCCGAATTCAGGATTGTTAGTAACACTCTGAAGATACCATTCAGAAAATTCCACACGTTGTACATAGTCTCCACGTCGCAAAGCCTGAACTTTCTGTTTGTGATAAGTATATTGCCGGTGCTCATGCAAAATATTTCATACAGGCGTGTGATTGATGCCCGTATCATGTGCAACTCCACGGGTGCTTGTGGATGGGTTATCTGCAAATCTTTACAGCACGTTCTCTACGATATGTCGTGTGCGCACAGTCCTTGGAGAACCAGTACATGCCTGCTGGGTAGAAATTGTTCCGTTTCCCGTAAGCGCCGGTCAATCGCCACAAATGTTGCACGACAAGGATGACGTCTACGAGGAAAAAATCTCGTGCATTGCCATGAGCATGGCCGTACAACAGATGCATGTCTGCCATCTCTCCATACGTGAACTAACTCATTCATGTTGAGATCTTTGCAAGTGTCCTGCTTCTTTTTGTACGTACTTCACGGACTCTACCTCGTCACCCTGAATGAGGAATGTGATCACTCGTGCGTTCTGATTCACCAATTAGTGCTTTCGTTGCTAATATTCTGTTTTGCATGCAGCTCTGCTGGCGCCGTGAAGTGCAGCATTCACAGGGGTTGGTCGGGATCTTTACACCTTTTTAACTCGTTTACAATGTTTTTATGGGAAAAAAATGGTATTCGGAATATTGTTAATTTTGACCTTCCCTACCACCTCTCCAATTCCTGGCAATGGAGTTCATAAACAAACACCCTGTATTTTAATAAGCTATCAACAGATCTTAAATTTTTTTATGTTTTTATATTCTGTGGGAAAATTTCTGTTAGAAAAATTTTATAAAAAAAGTTTGTAAGTGTCATCAATGAAAATTCACTTTTGTCAGTTTGCTTTAAATTTCTAATGGCAAAGGTATCTCTAGGATTGGAAAGGTAATATGTGAAAATAATTTGCAATGAAGACTTATTTGTAATAAGAGATTAGTTTAATTTTATAATTGTTTTTTATTCCTTAATGAACAAAAATAAAGAAAAATAATTTCTAGGAAAATGCAATTTTTCTAATAGTTGCATATTTGGTCAGTATTGCTGGTAGAGTCGAAATAAAGATGGTTCTTGTAATAGCAATACGGTAGCGTTTTTATTGCTATTACAAGGCCCATTTAATAAAAACGCTACCATATTGCTATTACAAGACCCATCTTTATTTCAATTTTTCTACTTTTTAAGATCATGTTTAAACATGAAGGGAAGTTACTATAATATTTAAATTATGAGACAGTATAGATCAATGTGTGTGTTGTATATCTTGAAATTTTCATTTTTGCCTTCAGCTTATTTTTGTTCTTGGAATATTTTTAAATGGAGTAGAATAGAACAAATTATAATTATTGCCGTTTATCTTCTATACATATAATAAAACTGGACGGATTTTGATTAAAATTAGTATGGTTATAGCATATAGTCTGGGTCAACATTTAGGGTAATAGAAAGGGTTATAGATAAAAAGAAAAGAAATTGATTCTAAGGAAGCCTTTTGTTCTAGTGTTGGATGAGGTTGCCAATGATTGATGGTTGATTCAAATAATTTAAATTAGAATTATGTAAAAATTGTTATTTAAATATTACCATAATCTTATGAACTTTTTATTTTGTTTATGGCCTATTATTACTAAATTTATTCTTCTTATATTAATTATTTTAAACTTTTGATATTTTATCTCTTTTACATATCTTATAGACTGTTATTGGCCTTTTATAGCCTGTTGTTTGCAAAATTTCATGTAAATAAATAAATAAATTTTAACATTTCGTCTTGATCTTAAATTGAGTAGATTTTCTAAATTTTTCTTTCCTACTTTGGACCCTCAGAGCAATGATCACGATAATCATGATACTGCTATATAATTGGAGGAATGAATTGTATAGCAGTATACAAGTGTCACATGTGCAGTGGAAGAATGAATGAAAAGTATGTGAAAAAGTAAAGGAATGGGAGGAGATAAGTTTAATTTTATTAATAACTTATTTATTATGACAAAATAAATCAATTTCTTGGAAATTCATTACAAATAAATTCAAAACAAGTATTTGTCGTGCTTCACTCTTATTTATTTACTTACTTTTCAAACCCGCTTATCAGTTAGGGTTGCGGGGGCAGCAGCCCTATGGAGGATCTCCAGCGATCGCGATCTTCCGCCATCAGGCTCATGTCCTCCCTGGTAATACCAAAGCAACTCGAACCCAGGTTCTCCATGTAGTCTAGCCACATGGTTCTAGGCCGACAGCTTGGTCTCTTACCCACTGGCTTGGAAAGTAACAACTGTCTAGGAAGACCAGTTTGTGCATCCGCATCACGTGGCAACTGAAATCTCTCAATGCGGAGAAGTAGCGGCTCAACACCTAAAGACTCCCTTATTGTGCTGATGTGCACTCTATCTAGTAGGGTAAAACCTGCCACACATCTCAGAAATCTTATTTCAGCCGCTTGTACCCGCGATCGCACTTTTTCGGTCATTACCCAAGACTCATGACCGTAGGTGAGAGAATAGGGACAAAGATAGATTTAAGGACGGAGAGCTTGGCTTTGTTTCCCAGCTCGCGTTTTTTTTACCACAGATTGCCACAGTTCACGTCTGACACAGCTTGCTACACCGATCCGAGCATCCAGTTCTATTTCTGCGCTCATCACTCGTGAATGCAATCCCGAGATACTTGAACTTCTCCACCTGCCTCAATGAGGCCACCCTAACATGGAGAGCGCACTGAGCAGGCTCTCTTGAAAGGACCATAACCTCAGTCTTAGCCACACTGATCTTCATCCCAGCTTCTTCATATTTGGCTGCAAACCGGTCTAGTACATGCTAAAGGTTAGTGCGAGAAGACCCAAGGAGGACAAGGTCGTCAGCAAAGAGCAACCTTTCCACCAAGCAGTCGCCCACACAAACACGCTCATCGCCTTGGCTGCCCCTATCTATCCAGTCCATAAAGATAATGAACAATATGGGCGACAGTACGCACTCTTGGCGGACTCCAATACCCACGGTGAATGGTCCTGGCTTAATGCCATTTATCCGGACACACAACTCAGAGCTTTTGTACAGAGACATGATAGCAAATATTAATTGCCCATCCATTCCATACTCTTGCAACATTTGCCAGAGTTTCACTCTTTAAAGCCAAATTAAGGTTGGACTGATAACAAATACTCTCTTGATAGCAATAATTAATTAACACAAAACTAAATTGATCAACATAAACGACGCTGCTTTGCAGTGAAATTTCCCCACCCACAAGGAGTTATCCGAATGAGCCAAATGTAGGTATACAGCAAAAGATACATCTGAACACACCTTTATTACGTTATGGAGCCAAGACGTTAACTCGTTTGTACAGGGTGTCCCAATGGAAAGCGGCATCAGTAGGTTGTGGCACCACCTCTAGCGGCGATGCATTGTTCCAGCCGCAGGTGTAGGTGATCATATAGGTGACGAATGTCATCTTGGGATTTATCTGCCCAGGCCTGGTACCTGCTGTGTCAGTTCATGGAGATTCCGGGGTGATCAGAAACGACTTCCCACTATGTCCCACACGAGCTCAATACCCTGACAGGCAATTGACATCATACAGCGATGCCATGCTCATGTTTGCCGTTTGCGGTCTGGCGTTATCCTGCTGAAATACTGCGCCAGGTATGGTGTGCAGAAAGGGCAGTAATATGGGCTGCAGAATCTCTGTGACGTACCATGCTGCTGTCAGGGTGCTTGGATGGTGACTATAGGCGTTCTGGTATCGTAGCCGGTGGCACCCCAGACCATGATCCCGGGTGTTGGTCCACGATAGCGATACCGGATGCATTGTTCATTGGCACGTTCCAGTGGTCTGTACCACACCCGTCCGCATCTGTTGTCAGTGTCCAAACAAAAGCGGGATTCATCGCTTGTATATTGTCTATAATTTTTAAGTAACGCACTGTAAAAATATAAAACTTCAAGTTTTTAGGCCTTTTTATTATTTAAATGTTAGAGGTATTGGTGATTTGGGCTTCAGGGCCCCTGTGGAGACTATACCAGTTTTTCGTGTATATTAGCTAAATTTTTTAGTAATCTACTATAAGTATACAAATTTTCAGATTTCTAAGCCTTTTCGTTCAAACATTATAGCTCTGTTTGTGCTTAGGGCCCCTGCCAGGGCCCCAGACGACTATATAAGTTTTAGTGTATAAGAGCTAAAATTTTATGATATAAGGGATATATGCAAGAATTCAGATTTCTGGACTTCCGGTTCAACAGTTATAGCTTGATTTGTGACTAAGGGCCAATGTCGAGACCCAAGAGCCTTATACAATTTTTAGTGTAAATTAGCTAATTTTTTAAGTACGAGGGGAGTTCAATAAGTAATGCAACACATTTTTTTTCTCGGCCAATTTTGGTTGAAAAAACTGGACATTTCCGCTTCGTCTCGTAAAGTTTCATTGACGTCCGATATGTGACAGCGCCTATAGTCAGCTGTTAAAATGGCGTCTACAATGGAGGTGCGTTCCAAACAACGGGCAGTGAAATTCACTGGCAGTGATTGACAAACAAGGACTCGAGGAAACTACTAATCGACAACAAAAGTTTATTCATACGAATGCGCATTTCGGCAGCCGAGCTGCCTTCGTCAGCGTATCCAAGACTTGATCAGGACAGAGAGAGTGTTCGCATGTTCCAACATTGCAGGAGTAAGAGCTGTGCATGGCCGGCCAGCTCGCGGGAGATCAGACAGTTTTGCTTGACCTTGCGGCGATGATGACACACGCTTTGCCCAACGACTCACCGTGCTTTTGTCCACTGCCAGATCACCGTCGACATTCTGCAACCGCCTATGAATATCTGAGATGCTCTGGTTTTCCGCCAAAGAAACTTATTCACTGCCCGTTGTTTGGAACGCACCTCCATTGCAGACGCCACTTTAACAGCTCACTATAGGCGCTGTCACATATCGGACGTCAATGAAATTTTACGAGACGAAGCGGAAATGTTTGAAAATATTCCACAAGAAATGTCCAGTTTTTTCAACCAAAATTGACCGAGAAAAAAAATGTGTTGCATTACTTATTAAACTCCCCTCGTAATTTTCTATATGAGAAACTGGAAAGGACTGTGGATAACGACATGACCAACTGAAAACAACCTTATGTCCACAAAAGAATTTTATTAAGCACATGCGTATTTCGAACTCCTTGAGCTCATTATTCAATGCTAATACCTCAAGGAGTTAGGATTGGCATTGAATTTTTTTCAGTTGGTCATAATTTTATATAAGTAAACAAAATTCAGATTCTTAGACCTGAATCTGAAAGTTGTTACTTGTGTTTGGGGCCTGTAGGGCTCTGCTGGGGCCTATATTACAACAAGAGAAGTTGTACAGAGATGGTGCGTTTAACGCGGACCGAAAAGAGAACATATCCGGTTGTCCGAAGACAAGAGAATTAACATAAAATAAAAATGGACAAGTGCGAGTCGAACTCGCGTGGAGAGGGTTCAGTACGATGAATATGTTATCTACCATGTGTTTTTTTTTTAATTCTGACCCAAATTTGTAAAAGAAAGTATGTAGGGTACAGGAATGTAGAGGAAAATTTCTGAATATATTGTCTATTGCTGAATTCTGTCTTGTTGTATATTCTTGAATACGTGGAGTAAGACCGAGTGATAGAAGGTATTCTGATATTTCATTTTTTGATTTGTCCTTAAAATTAATAGTGAAGCCTCCTGCTATAATAATCTTTTCGGTGCTTTGAATTGGAGGCATTCACAATGCCCACCCCTTAGACTATCTATAAATAAAACCTGAAGAATTGACCGACCGTTCGACTTTGCGAATACAGTAACGATTTTTTAATTAACATCGCTCTGGCAAAGCAGTACCACACATTTCGCAACTGATTTTTATTAAAATTTAAATAAAAATTAAATTAAATTTAATAATTTAAAATAGGTAAAATTACTTATTTAGGATTTTAATTTGATTTTCCTACTGTATTTAATCTAGCGCGAATTCTTTTTAATGATAATAGATATATTAAAAAACGTAGCTAACATTGACTGCGAGTAAAAAACGTAGCCCACGAGAAATACAGGCCTGGGCACTCAAAATTAACCTGACCACAGTAGTCTGAGCAACAATCCAAACTTCATTGTTTCCAACAGACGAAAAAAACATCGATTGTTAAAATTCGAGATGGAGACAATAAAAGTTGGATTGTTGCTCAGACTACTATAGTCAGGTAACTTTTGAGTGCCCAGGCAACACCTTCTAGACACAAGTCCTCGACACGGAAGACTCTGGCGTCATACAGTAGGCAGCACGGCCAACAATAAATACAGGCCGGGGCAGTTGAAAATCACCTTTTACATTGTTTTCGACTGCCCTGGCTTGTATTTAAAGCTGGCCTTGCTGCCTACTGTTTGACGTTAGAGTCTTCCGTGCCGAGGCCTTGTGTCTAGAAGGTGTTGGCCCAGGCCTGTCTTTCTCGTTGGCTACGGTGAAAAAACTATGGCATCAGTATTTTCTCGAAATTTAAAAATGTTTTTTCATTTGTTGGAAACAATAAAGGTTGGATTGCTCGGCACTATCATAGTCTTATAATTCCCTGGTCTGTATCAACACCACCTAGACAGAAGTCCTGCGCACAGAAACTGTATATATTGCTACGTCATCATCAAACGGCCAAATTTAGGGCTTATTATTGGTAGAAATACGATTAACAATAGCCACTTTCTTGTGATGTAACAATGTATGACGTTTCTGTACGCAGGCCTTCTGTCTAGGTGGTGTTGTCTGTGTACTGGCACCAATTTCCATTGTTTTAGTCCAACAATTGGATTGCTGTATTTACTGAAGAGCACGGTCTATAGATATTCATGGTCAACGAGCTTCGGCTTATTTTCCATTGTTTCGAGAAGCTAAGGAAAACAGATCGCGCCTGGTGCCGCATAGATCGCACCAGGGCCGACCGTGACCTGTGATAGAGATTTTTCATTGAAACTGAAAATGAAAGTAAAGTTTCTGTCTGTCGATAGGGCGGCGCTGCAGGCGTCTTTGGGCCGATTGTACATGCAGTGCCCCTTTTCAATAGAGTTCCTACCCTACCAGGAGTTAGAAACTTTAGCTTCATTTTAACAATGATGCTCGATGACCATGAATATCTAAAGACCAATGACGTATATTAAAGACTGTGGTCAAAAATCCTCACCGGTGAGAGAATGATGACGTAATTTCTTACTGGGCTAACCGTCTTTTTTCTCGACGAGGACAATTAGACGAACCGGTTAGGCACAGCAGCACCATAATAGTAAAAGAGATTTTTTTACTATTATGGCAGTACTAACTGGCGTTTCTGACCGCGTTAAAATGAAGTCAAAGTTTTCTCACTGGGATTTCTGACCGACCAAATGCTAACTCTTCTCACCGGTGAGAGTTTTTGACCTTAGCCAAAGATAGACTCCGAATCCTATTGTTAACAGCGGCAGAAAGTGAAGCAAATTGAGCCATGACAGTTCTGGGCAAGAGTGAGCCGTGGAGTAATTAGCTGTCTGCTTTGTTTTTGAAGATTTTGGGCCTGAGGAATTCCTCAAAGTTAAACTGCGTACAACTGTACAAATAGACAAGAAAAAGATTCAGGAATCATTTTCCACAAGCATAAATCAAAAATACGTAACTAAAATGAAAATACGTAACTGAAAGACAATCGAAACGAAATTGAAATTGAAACCATGATCAAAAAATTGTTTATAAAATATAATAACATACTTCAAATACAAAGTAAACGAAAAGATAAGCTTATCACTCCGTGAAAAGCGTGTGAAAGAATTATTAATTAGCTACTCTCGTGTTTAGCCATGTGTTTTGCATGAACTTCACTCACTTTCGGCCATGATAGTTCTGGGCATGGAGCTTCCCAATTTCCTTCAAGTTACAACAATAGAATTCGGAGCAAGGCTTTTGTATAGAACAAAACTGTCAGCTACTATTACGTATTCAGCAACAAATATGTAACATTACCTGACAGTTTTGTTACGTTGTGCGATCGTTAGACTGCATTGTTATGTTTGAGATGTACCCAAATTCATTCAAGAGAGGGGGCAAAAAACGACTCTTCAGTAAAAACAGCAATCCAATTGTTGGATTAAAACAATGGATTTCAATGCCTGTGCACCACCATGGCCTTCTAGAAACTACCAGGCCTGAACATGGAAAAGATAAAACATTGTTATGTCAAACTGGTGGTGCTATTACAGAAGTTAGTTCAACGTCACAATCTTAGTGCTTTAACAATACATTATTGACGTCATGTTCAGGCCTAGTAGTATCTAGGAGGCCTTAGTACCACGGTCTATAGATATTCATGGTCATCGAGCTTCGGCCATTTTCCATTGTTTAGAGAAGCTAAGGAAAACAGATCGCGCCAGGTGCCGCATAGATCGCACTATTTCCGACCGCAACCTGCGATAGAGATTTTCATTGAAACTGAATACGAAAGTAAAGTTTCTCTCTGCCGATAGGGTGGCGCTGCAGGCGCAGTTGGGCAGATTATACATGCAGCGCCACTTTTCAATAGAGTTCCTGCCCTACCGGGAGCTAGAAACTTTAGCTTCATTTTAACAATGGAGCTCGATGACCATGAATGTCTATAGACCGTGCTGTGCACAGACCAGGGGATTAAAAGACTATGGCAATTATGGACACGGACAAGGAGCAGGAGAAGTTAGCATTTTTACATTCAGGATGATTATTGAAAAACAACTCATTTATTTTACATTTGTCTTGTATTCCTAATGTATTTACGTTCATTATATATATATTTTTTAATTTCTAATTTTTATTTTGAACAAAACAGTTTCAGTTTCAGGAATAGCTGAAGATACTGATCGATAGCAAAATATTGAGATATTTACCATGTTATTTTAAGACCATAGACTTCTTATAGGTTTTCCAGTAATCTATAAGCAAAGAACTATGTTCTGTATTTTTTTCGAAATTTCAGGCTCAGTAGTTTCGGAGATAAGGTGGGGGGAATGGTCAATTTCCATTTTTTTTTCTTAAATAACTTTAAAACTATTTATTTTAAAATTATAAAAAAATATATTTGAGACCCCCACAACAAGCCCTTTCATTTTATATATCACACGATACAGTTTGCAAAACTTTTTTTTTTAATTTTCTAATTTGTCCCCCAAAAGTGACCCCCATATTCAAAATTCATTTATTTACGTTACACGTCCGTGTTTGGGTTCCAGAAATACATATGTGTACCAAATTACAACTTATTCAGTCTAGTAGATTCGGAGTAAATTGGCTGTGACACCGGGACAGACAGACACAGGAGTGATCCTATAAGGGTTCCGTTTTTCATTCGGACGTACGGAACCCTAAAAACATAATAAAATAAAGGGGTAAGAAATTTACAAAATGCAGAAGAAACATAAAATAAAGAAAACGAGAGAAAATCATAGTAGATCAGATAAAGAACTAAGTATTGCAAACACGTTAAAGTCTGTCTGGCAATTGAGAAGCAAGTGTGGGGTGGACCTTAAATAAGAGGTCCTTAAATATTTCGATCGCTTCGAGGGTAGCAGTTTTTTCAGGTTTATTACAGATATGCAAGACAGACATAACCTCTTCTTTTGTCTTCAAAGTGTGTCCGGAATCTGCGAGATGGTTTGCATAGTGGAAGACACGGTCCCGTTTTTTATACGAGTCAAGGTGTTTCTTGAATCGCAATGCAAGATTACGGGTCGATAATCCCACATAGAACTTATCGCAAAACGCACAATTCAGGCGGTAAACTCCGGATTGGGATTATTGGTCGGAGGTGACGGAGGTGGGCGGGTTCAGGATGCGAGCAGCTGGAGTTTTATTTCTTCTAAACCCTTTGATCATCTCGAAACCATTGATGTACAATCAACTTATTTGCGTATCAAAGGGAAGGCGTCAGATTCGGAGACTCCCCTCTCTGACAAACGGCGCACGGCACTGTAACTTCAGTAAAGCTGCCATTTATCATTTCAATTGTTTTCTCTGTTTCTTGGTATATTTCAGAATGAGAGCATGAACAAGAGTAGATTTCAGAAGCATGCACGTTAGTTGAACGCATGGGGGCTTATAATCTATTCAAATAGTTTACGTGATGCCTGATAGAATGAACTGGGGATTTGGGGCTGTTATACAGCGTGTTCCAAAATGTTTTAAAAAACTTTAAAAGGAGGAGCTTTATCTGTGAAGCAAAAATACATTTATACATTTATTAGCAAGAAATTACCCCCCCCCTCTCCGAGTAGGGTAAGGCAAGTAGCAGATCCTGCGGTCATCTACACTACCCTATCAAAAGTCATGGGACACCATCACTTTAATAGAAACACTCAAAAATACGTATTTGGAAGTCTGAGAGCTCTTTTCTTTGAGACATTCTTACAGCTTTCATGCAAACATCATCTCATAATAGCATACTCTCTGTTATGTAGTGCTGGGAAGAATGCCAACAGTGAAACTGCAAAGGAATGTCGCATTTTCATGCAAATCAGGGTTGCCCTATGACTTTTGAAAGGTATTTTTATTTCTTTATCTGCACGTTTTATCTCGCCCCCCCCCCGCCCGAGTGTTTTTTAATTAAGAACTTGATTTTCTTGAACGTAGTATGTCGAACATGTAAAAAAGCTGGTATCTTTTTTCCTTTCTCATCATTTCCGAACGAATGACATAGGTTATAGGTTACCGTAGTTCTGCCAACCCCGCAACTTCCACGTCCCACCAAGAAGCCATTCCACAGTCTACGCAAATTGTATGGTTCAAATGGAACAAGTAATTTCCTATAAACACTTAATGTAGTAATGTTCGTGTGTGAGGTATCGACATTTGTCAATGCAGGAAGAGAAATCATCGTACTTGTAACATTTGGGAGACTTTCGAAGATAGACATGAAAGTTGCAATCTAAAATGTTGAGTAGAAATATTTTAAAAACAACTATATAACTTGAAACTCAACCATTTATTTTGACATAATCACTGTCCTATAATTTTTTACATTAAAATACCGCTTTAAAAACTAGTGCTATTTACAAATAAAATATTTATAAAATTTCAATGTCCTTGGCTACCTCGCTGTGGAGAGAAGAATCCAATCCTGTTGTAAGGTTCACTCCAACATGGTTCCCGAAGATGTCCTGAGTAAACGAAGAAGTCGTCAGCGCGTCTAGAATGAGGAATCTGAAGAATGGACAAGGTCTCTCGGCTAATGAAGACCATAGAAACACGAAGAGGTATGTACCGCCGATTATCGTGCGGACCCATGGCGTCCCGTTTAAGACGATTTTAACTGAGCTCGAGAAGCATGTTCCAATGGAAAAGATCACCATTCATACGGGCAGAGCTGAAACCGTCAAAGTTAAATGTGAAGACGAAAAAACGCACAACAGGTTAGTCTCTGGAATTAAGTCTAATAATATTTTAAAAATTCAGCATCATCAACTGAATTCGGAGAAGGTCTTGAAATACGTGATACGTAATGTGGATATTACGTATGACCTCGATGACTTCCAAGACGACCTAAAAAGAGCCAACTACTTCCCGGAAAAATTAATTCGTTCGAGGAAAGCCAAAGGATCCATTGATATGCCGGTGGTTTTGGTTCTGCCCCCGAACTCCGAACACAACCAGCCATTGAAAAACAACACGTATTGGGCCGCTTGCAGGAACAGTGGAGGCCTTTCGAGGGAACAAGGACCAGACCCCCCAAAGTGCATCAGATGTGGTGGACAGCACACTTCAAGTTACACGAAATGTCCAAAATACCCCCAGGTTCAAAGGATGCCTAGTTCTAAAGTGACAGTAGGCAAATCCTATTTGACAATTAGACAATTATTAAAACGAGGACGAGACGAGAAGACCAATGGAAGACCAGAGGCGTGATTAGGTCATATCATTGTTCTTTTACTGGATACAGCAGCCAATCCGTTTTCGAAATTTGGCGCCGGCCTCCCATTGGTGCTTTATTCGCAATTGAGTATATATAAGGTGATAAATAAGGTGCAGCAGCATCCGTAGTCGATCGTCAAGCAGTAGCCTAAATAATTTAGAAGACTTCACAATTGTAAGTAGACGTCACAGTTTTTAGATTTATCTTATCTCTATGTTTTTCATTTCGATAGCTTAAAAGCTAGCACGTAATTAATTTGTTATTAATTTTATAATGCGAATGGAGTGAAATAGAAGTGATTATTTTATTCAAATATTGTTGATTGTTCCTACCGTATAATGGGTAAATGAGCGAAATACACAAAAAATTAAAAAAAAATCATGGGAAAAAGAAAAGGACTATGCTAAAGACCAAACTTGT
>JAHWFO010057419.1:0-10902 GCA_023313115.1 Rhysida immarginata | reverse complement strand
ATTTTTTCGAAATCTGAAGTAGACAGTGACCTTCCTCATGCTTTGAAGGTCATGTATGCGAAATTTCATCAAGATCGGAATAAAACTGTAGATTTGTATAAAAAACGTACACACAGACCCACAGACCCACAGACAAACATCCTTCTTTATATATATAGATAGATTATAACAGTTTAACTTCATATACAAAAACCGAAAAAATCTTTATAATTGGATGACCCTCTAACAGTTCTCCCCGGTTCGTTTTGGAATGTTTTGTATAGCCTGAGAGAGTTTACCATAGTGCCGGAGAAACAATGTGTGGAATAATGTGTAAGGCTACGAAAGTGGGAGGAAGTAGAATGAAAATGAAACAATAATTTGATCTGACGTTTTTTCAGCCCTGGCTATGGCTATAGTTCTTCTATTTTAGAGAAACAAATTGATGTCTAGAGCAGATACGGATACTCTGGTCTAGAGTGATACGGATACTCAAGCGTTTATTGCCGACGCGTTTTGGTATTACACCATCTTCAACAGGCATTAACAAAAGTAACAAATGTGAAATACAATATCGTCAGTAGGTAAAACAGTGATAGGACCACCAATCAGGGAAAAGACCACTGATTGGTGGTTTACAATTCTGCAATTGGAGCATAAAGACATAAAAACAAAAACTTAAAGACGAAGTTTGTGATCAAAGGTCGGACCTAATAGAGGTATCTATTTCCGGTCTGTCTTATCCGTGAAATCAATTAAGAAATCTATGATAGTATCTCTCTCGAAAGAAACCTGATTGTGTAGTAATTTGTCCTTGTTGAGTCTTAGATGTTTCCTTTTCTCAATTTCGTCTTGTATGGCAATTCTTTATGAGTACTTTCCGATCCATATAGGTGTCATACAATCTTCAATTGGGAGCAGCCTGTGTTTGTTAGTGACTAGATGTACAGCATAGGCTGACGTGTTATCCTTGTTTAACCCGGATATTCTATGTTCATTATATCTGATAGTAAATGATCGTTTTGTGCATTCGATATAATAGGCTTCGCAGTCTGGGCAATCAAGCTTATATACCCCACGTAGTTTGTAGACATTCTCTTCTTCTGAGGGTTAAGGAAGAATTTGCTATTATTCGTAGTTCTATAGGCTATTCCCAGGCTATACTACTGAAAAACGTTGGTGATTTTTCTGATGCTGGGATTATTGTAAGTGAAAGTAGCAAAATCCCTCTTGGTTTTGATGGCTTCTTTTCTCCGCTGTTTTAAGCTCGTCTTGACACTTTTCAGAATGGAATAAGTTATGTGTTTGGGGAATCCGTTGAGTCTCGCTAATTCAAAGGTAGTGGCGATATCTTCTTTCCTAGCTTTTTGGGTAATGGGGAAAGTCAGCGCCCGATGGAAGTTCTGTCTGATGGCAGCAGTCTTATGTTGCATATGGTGATTAGAGTAGAAGGGGGTAATGTTCGCCGTGGTAGATTTTTTTCTATATATTTCAAAATCAAATCTCATCGTTTGGAGATCTTACTGATGCAGAGGTCCAAGAAATTGATTTTTCCTAGGTCGTCTTCCTTTTCCATGGTGTATGTGATAGAATTGCTGAATTGGTTAAAAGTGGACAAAATCTCTATGTCCGTGCATACACTATTGTCGTAAATGATGAAGGTGTCATCGACATATCTCTGGTATATGACTATTTTTCCTGCTTGGATTAAATTTTGTATTTGGTGGTCTTCAATGTGCTGGAGAAAGAACTCAGAAAGTATGGCGCTGACAGGAGATCCCATCATTACGCCTTCAGGGACTTCAAAATATTCTGCATTAAGGCTAAAACAGTTTTGCTGTTGTAATTTTAATAAATTCTGTGTGTCTAGTCTTTCAGTCTTTCGGAAATCATCTCCTTTAACTTCTTCTTAATAATTGAAAGGGTTTCATTGAACGGGATATTGGTATATATCAAGTGACATTAGCTTCATATGATCATTTAGAACGAAGTTTTTTAGAGCCCTAATTAAGATACATAAAGAAGGATTCCCAATCAGACCATTTGTTAACTGCTGTAACGCACCGATTTTCCGTATTGCCAAGCAAATAGCTGAATACCTTAAAAACAAATATCCACTAGAAAATAACTTTACTGTGAAGAATTCCTTAGATATGATCAATAAGCAGAATATGGATAACGATCATTTACTATCAGATATATGAACATAGAATATCCGGGTTAAACAAGGATAACACGTCAGCCTATGCTGTACATCTAGTCACTAACAAACACAGGCTGCTCCCAATTGAAGATTGTATGACACCTATATGGATCAGAAAGAACCCACAAAGAATTGCCATACAAGACGAAATTGAGATAAGGAAACATCAGACTCAACAAGGACAAATTACTAAACAATCAGGTTTCTTTCGAGAGAAATACTATCATAGATTTCTTAATTGATTTCACGGATAAGACAGACCGGAAATAGATACTTCTATTAGGTCCGCCCTTTGATCACAAACTTCGTCTTTAAGTTTTTGTTTTTTATGTCTTTATCCTCCAATTGCAGAATTGTAAACCACCAATCAGTGGTCTTTTCCCTGATTGGTGGTCCTATCACTGTTTTACCTACTGATGATTTTGTATTTCACATTTGTTACTTTTGTTAATGCCTGTTGAAGATGGTGTAATACCGAAACGCGTCGGCAACAAACGCTTAAGTATCCGTATCACTCTAGACAGCCATTTATTTCTCTATACTAAGTGATACTAGTCCAATGGAAATTTTGGATCTTCTATTTTTTGTGAACTGACCTTTAAAATTTATTTATCTAAAAATTCAACAATTCCAAAATTCTCTTCTTGGGTGGCGATGGAAGTACATGATCGTTTGTGTCTGTGTACTCTGCAATTCCAACAATTGATAAACTGTTAGGAAATAAAGAATTTAAGCTGGAGCAAACTCCAAGCATCAGGTAAATGATATTAATTAGAAAAATGGATGGAAAAATTCTGCGACTCGGATTCGAACCAAGAACCTCGACTGTCATGGTCGACGCCTCTACTAATTGGGCTATCGCAGACACCTGAACAGAAATGCTGTCACTAAGTGTCTTACCAGCAAGTAGTCTTTACCTTATGTTTGGAGTTTGCTCCAGTTTAATTTCTTTATTTCTTATTGTGTGTTCGTCAAACTTTCTGACGGTTTGGATAGGAGAAATTCACGATCTGTGAATCGGGTGCCTACCTCTCATTGGGCTTTCTTTCTTGACAAGTTGGTTGTCTTTAAGACACTTAGTGGCAGCATGGCTGTTCAAGGGTCTGTGATAGCCCAATTGATAGAGGTGTCGACCATGACAGTCGAGGTTCCTGGTTCGAATCCAAGTCGCGGAATTTTTCCATCAATTTTTTAATTGGTAAACTGTTGCGATTCACACTCTGCTCTTAGGTCATAAAACTAAACAGGTGCATTGTTCCTCATGAGATATTTATTTTTAGTTGGTGCATATTGCTGTGAGATATCTCCTATCAGTATGCGCTTCATGGATAGCACACTCAACAATTCGTTATCCCCCTCCCTAAAAGACGTTAATATGGTAATTATGTAGTGCCACACAAGGGTGTTACGTTTATAGTTCCACACCCGAGGCTAACGAGATATACAGGCTCCGGCACTGAAAAGTCACCTGATCAAGATAGGTCTATTAACAATCCTACCTTCATTGTTTCCATCAAAGGAAAAAACACTGATTGTTAAATTACAAGATGGAAACAATGAAAGTTACATCTTGGTCAGGTGACTTTTCAGTGCCGGCGCCTGTTTTTCTCGTTAGCCTCGTGCCATACCAGTTAATGTGTTAAGTATACAGTGCAACACCAGTTAATGTGTTAAGTATACAGTGCAGCACCAGTTAATGTGTTAAGTATACAGTGCAACACCAGTTAATGTGTTAACAAACTTTCAACCCCCCTTCCCCCCTCCCCTTAGGGGTTGAATTTCCAAAAACTCCACAAGGGAACCCCACAAAGCCTATCCGCTTTAACAATGGAGTCCTTGTAAAGCTATGTATGCTGAATTTTTTTCGTTTTCGCGGTTTATTTTGAAAGAAACAAAATTTCGTACTCTTATTTTGCAAGCATCTATAGTAGCTTCAGATGAGTAACATATTTCAATTTGGTGGAAATCTGTGACATACATGTTCGAGGGATTCCCTTGTTAGTGCTCACTTACATTTTGAAAAGAACCTCTGTACAAAATTTCAAGTTTCTAGGCCTTATGATTTGGGCTGTGCGTTGATCACTCAGTCATTCACCAGTCATTCAGTCAGTTTCTTCTTTTATATATAGAGAATAATGCGAATAACTTTTATAGTGCCTATATGTTAAGTATCTAATCGGCGCTCTGCAGCGTTCCTACATGGATTCCACATTAATCTATTTAAAGATGCAATTATCTTATTAAGCTATTCTTAAAGCGGATTAGGCTTTTCGCTACCGGCTTTCAGAAAACTAAAATAAAAACTTTAAATATAAAAAAATTCAATTAAAGAAAATATATAATTAAATTCAACATTCTTTAAATGACAAAACGTCAATTATATCATGAGTACTTTCTCCTAGGTAAGAACCTGTTTGCATGTCCTCATTATAATTTATATTTAACTCTACTAGTTTATGAAATTATTGCTATGGTCTCTAAATCTGTCCATTTTTCTTAATGTTTAACATCAGGGACCATCATTCTTCAAAATATTTAACCATGATAGAAGACTCCGCGACTATGCAGTCAGGTAAGTGCTTTTATCTTTTAATCTTAATTTTTCCGTACGCAACATTTCGAGCATTTCAATATATTGATGCGTTTTATCTTAAATTAATTTCCTTTGCTACAGGTAAACAGGTAAGTTATCAAGTCCAACTAAATTTATACGAGCAATTCGGCGATTTACTTAGTGCGCGACAAAGATTCAGATAACGGAAAAGGGGGATGGTGAAACGTAAAATTTCAGGGGGGGGGGGGAGGTATTGGGGAACAGAAAGAGCATTAATAGTGTTAGTCGGGGCCTCTTTCGTTATCTTAAGGCTAGGTTACCCTATGTCGTCTATAAATCGTTGAGTTCTTCTAGAGATCGTCGAATTTCCCGTAATAACGCACTTTGGCCGTCGGACGTTAGAATTGGATCCCATTTCTTGTAGTTCAGGAGATTTTCTTGGTCGTCGCTGAAGTCGGAAAAATGATCATCCTGGAAGTTCTTCTCTGGCATAATTAGGCTAAACGAACCAAACAGAAAAAAAATAAACAGCGCTGAAATGTTCTAGAATCGTAGTACTCAAAATTATGGACCCGTACCTGATCTTATACTTACAAATGCCTTCCGAAGCATTCCATCGTCGGCTTCGATGCAATATGGCGATCGTGATAATCCTTCTGCAGTAGGGTTAAAAATGTTCATGCTGGGTTCAAATAATCCATAGTGGGGCATGGATGAAGAATAATAGAATAATCGACCTCATAGACGAGCCCGAGGACGCGGGTTCGACCCCGGTCGAGGACGACGAGGATTTTTTCAGGGGGAAAAAACCTGAGATCACGCACTTCCTTCGGAAGGGAAGTAAAATCGTTGATCCCGTGTAGTCGCTTGCCGGCTGCACGTTAAAGAACTCTTCCGAGGCAAAATTTGCGGCCCCTATAACGCCGTCCTGAAATGACCATGGCAGTTGAAAGGGACGTTAATAACAAACAGACCAAACCATAGAAGGGCCCAGCAAGCTCTCTTGTGGTCACGCCATCTGGGTATGTTCGTGAAAACTCACTTTGTTACCATAATCCAATGCTTCTTTTATTGCTCATTTTATTGAAATAATATATTATTTTTTTAAAAAAACGGATAAAATCAATTAGATACTAGTTAGCTTCTGTAAAAAATTATAAAAAATCAGGCGTTTATATCAAATTAAGTTAAAAATAATTATTAAGTGTAGTTGAAGATCTTAAACAAAAATAAAAATTTTCTGATCAAAAGTTTATAATATGATTTAAACATGAAAGAAATTGAAATGGCGGAATGGAACATTCTCACAGGCCTACCACGAGTTGATGATACGGATTCAAAAAAAATTTTTTTGTCAATAAGAGGAAGCTGTTATGACGTTTTTATTGTGTTTGGGGTGCTGAAATGAATGCTTTTGAAAATTTCTTCATTTTTTAAAAAAATTAATTTCTCTAAAAAGGCTTAGCCCATTTCCATAAAAAATACATCAATGCATAGTTAAAGAACCCCTCTAAGTTTGAAACAGGTTTTAGAAAAAAAAATTGTCGGGGGGGGGGGGGCTGGAGGAAGAGATTGTCAATTACTCCAAAACGGCTGATCAAAGCCGAACAAGTCATTTACAAAAACAAATTCGTCTTAATGAGAGGAGTCTGTATCTGTCGAGTTTCTTCAGTTCGGTTTACTGCTTGAACGCTACAGCTATTTTCTAATTTTTAGAAAAAAATTAATATCTCTAAAAAGGTTTACCCAATTGACATAAAATATACGCTAAGCCACAATTTAAAGTACCTTCTAAGTATGTAAAATTTTTATTTGGTTCTGCAGTTGGCCGTTTCTGAGGACTTAACTGGATAAAAATTGATCACATGTACATATGTTCATACTAATACCCAAACATCAAAAATTCAACATACCTTGTGAATCATGAGCCTTTAAGTCGAAATCCATACAAAAGATTTATTCCGTTAGAGTGGACAATAACATAGATCTTTAATTACTTGTTGGCTGGAAATGATGCTACATAGAATTAAATGTCTTTATAATTCAATGTCTGAATAATTTATTAAACAATTCGTTAAAATCACGAATCTTCCTTTCTTGCTGGTCGTGGTGATAATGATCTACGATTGGTTCACTGTTACCAAAAATTTCTTTTAGCATCTTAATCCGATACACGTCTGGGTTGAAATTTTGAGTCCGGAAAGATCCATTTGTAACGCCACAATTATATCCATCATTTTGTTTATTCGTCTCAACTTCTATGAACTGCCAAGTTTCGGTGGCCAGAGAATATTTAGTTTTTAGAAGACATAGCAAACGGTTCATCAACAAATTTAAACTGCTGTCATCATTTCGGTCTAAGATTTCTTTTTCGGGGCATTGAATCAAGGTGAAGATATTGCCCAGTTGCAATGTTAGCTCCAAACAACGTCCAATGGTTATGTCCAATGTTAAACGGCATGATGAAAAGTCGTTTATTCTGTAACTCAAACGTTATTCGCTGTACCATACCATGTTCTAAATACTGAAAGTCAATGTTGTTTGCGGCGCATACGAATTCGTACTTTTGGCATAATCTGAAACAAAAAGCGTCTATAACAGAATCAGTCAATTATCCTTGTAAAAAATTACCGCTAACTCAATTTACAGCAAGGAGGGCTCCTTTTTCAAGTTTAGCACCAATGTGAGAACTTCATATACATGTAAGTGGATGGCTCCATTGTTTAATTGAAGGATAACAGTATTTAATAGAAGATTATGGTTCATAAAGAAAGCTTCGATGCGGTTGAAATAACTGTCGAGTTCGTGGCTTTCAAACGTTTGCAAATTAATTAACTCAGTGTTTGGATCTTTTTCAAAATTTAAAGTGTTAGGTTTAAGAGTATACAGTGCCTTCTTTCAGTTTCTTATTTTTAGTGCTTTCTTCAGTTCTAAATGATGCTCTGGTTTCTTGAGAGACATTTCTTGTTTTGGCCAGAGAGACAGTTTATTTTCAACTTTTTTTGGCTCCTTGCATACCATGTCCACAGAATATGTGAAATCGTCCAGTAAATTAACAACAGAATTTTCAGTGTCTGAAATGTTATTTTCATTGGTAAATATAATAAAGATTAGAGGGGATAATCTACAAGATGATTAGAGACGGGTTCACTCCTGATTTGATTATGATGGTGAAATCCTTTCTTAGCAACAGGTTCTATCAAGTCAGAGCTGGAGTAAACTTTTCCACGCCCCGCAAGCTAAAGGCCGGTGTCCCACAGGGTTCTGTCCTGAGGTCCTTTCTCTTTAATTACAGAGGGTTGATTCAGATAAAATAAGACGACAGTAGTAGATAAAGTCCTTGTTTAGGCGCATATTAATGAGGTGGGCGTGGTCAATTTGATCCAATTAAAGTCCCTCCCCTCCCTTATTTTGGGCGTTGGTCATTTAATTAGAGCACTCCCCCCTTTAATTAGGGCGTTGGTCATTTAATGTGGGTGTTGGTTGATTAATTAGGGTGTTGGTTGATTAATTAGGGTGTTGGCTGATTAATTAGGGCGTTGGCCTTTTAATTTGGGCGTTGGCCTTTTATTTGGGGTGTGGTCTTTTATTTGGGTGGAGCCTGGAATAAAATTAATTTTATCATCGTCTGATATACCCCTGGTGCTGGTGCTTAGCACCAGGGTGGGAGATTAGAGGGGTCCTAATGCTCTCAGCAAAAGCCACTTGGGTGATTCTGGCTTACAAGTGAACACCTCTTGACGGGCTTATATACCATACTTTTCGGGTAGCGGCTTCCATACTGGCGCCTCAGCGGATTACCTTATTACTAATGCACTACGGATTACCTAATTACTAATTCACTATTGTTTCTAGGGTAACCAAATTTTTCCAAACTCTTTTACAATGTCTTCTACGACTGCTGTTTCAAATAAATACAGATGTGTTCTTTACATAACTTAATTTTAATTTTCAACTAATGGATACATTGTTTCAATGGATAGGGTGCAGCTAAGTAGGGACTAATGTTGTCTGAACTCTCATATCATTGTTTATAAATACAACGAGGTCACACAACCTGATGAAAGGGTCGTATTCACTAACCTTTTAAAGCTTATTTTAAAGCTGGGCTGCTGGAAATTTGTTTTATTTTCATGTTTACCTCTCTCACTGATAGCCTTTTGTTCGCATGAAGGGTTGTTTTTCTTCTAACGGTTGAACATGGTTGAAATGTTAAATAAAAATACAAATTTCACATTTCTCAATGTTGCTGAGGCATACTTGACTCTCTCTCTATACAAAATTTGTACGACTTTGGCTCACAGAGCTTGTTAAACGCGTTGTTTAATTCCCCCCACCTCGCGTATCCAGTCGCCCACCCCCCTCTCTCTCGCGCTCTCTCTTTCTCCCTACTCCTACATAACCAATACAAGTTTACAAAATGTTGTTTAAAACTGTATTCTAAAAATTGTTTTCACTCTCTCTCTCTCTCTCTCTCTCATACAGTGTACAACTTTTTGTTCACTTATGGTATTAGGATACGCGCGTGTCTATGCTTCGTACTCTTTATAGTGCAAAAAGTCTGTATTCGATTTAAGGCTATGGTCACAGGCGATGATTTAACATCACTCGGCACAAGTCGTTAAGTTCTCAAAGTCGCGCGCTTGTTGGTTTGTTTTACAGCTTGAATTTTAAATTTTTTTTACTTAATAAAGGGTGTACGTGGACTATGCTTTCGTTTTACATCGCTCTGCAATTCACGTACTGATGACGTTCGTGTATGCGTGCAGCGTGATGCTGGGGTAGGCACTCACGGCCACGTTGGTTCTTGGGCATGCTTTCTCGATGACGTGTCCTCGTTGGCTTGTTTTCTGTCTCATTACACGGATTTTTACTTTTAAAGGTTTGTCATGGGATGTATGTTCGTTTCACGGGTCTTTTACGATGTGTTGCAAGTTGATTGATGTTGAGCCGGTGTGCTGCGCCTGTGTGGGCGCCGGTTACGTGGATGGAACTGACGACCAGGCCACGGACGTCGCGACGATGTTGTTCGCTCGGGTTGCATTGTTCACGTGTTTGTGTTTGCTTAAAAAAAACCCTGTGTCTTCAGCCAAAGTTATATGTGATATGTTTTTCTATACTTTGTTAGGTTAGCCTGCTCTTTCTTCGTTTTGTTTTTTTTTTTTTTTTTTCCCTAATTAAATTCTCTCCCGCTTACACACGGCGGATGTCGAGGCATTCGCACGAGGCCTAATAACGGTGCTTTGTGTGATCGGTCGCTACTTTCGACGCGCAGACTAATTCAAGCTAAAAATCTACGTCTCTGACAATTCAAGATATTTGAAATACGTTTTGTTTGTTTGTGCTGCATTGACGTTTTCACATTACTTTCAGAGTTTTTCATCTAATTTAAAAAACGTACGCCCTTGTTATCACACAGCTAGCAGGGGTAGGCTTAACGAGCTCGTGTGGAGTATGTATAGCCCCCCTTTCGACACTACGGTTCGTGTTCAAACTATATCGGGCTAAAATTCCTTGCATTTTTTCTAGCAGGTATGCGATATACGTTTTGCTTATGATGCATTGGTGTTCCCCATTCGTTTCGTGTTTTTTTTTCCCGACTAAATTAAAAGCCTGTCCTATTTATAAAAGTGTACGTAATTCTTACCCCGCCAGCCGTACGAAGTCTAACGTATCAGAGCCGTGAACAGAGGTGACAACAGGTGTATTCAAGGCTCACGTTCAATCTAAGATAAAAAAATCCTTGTCTCATCCGTAGGGTTGCTGCCCTTTTACTAATGTAAAACGGCATGTTTTTAATTTTTAATACAATACCATTTTTGTTTCACATGTGCGGTGGGACTTGTTCATTTCTTAGGTCTCACAATCATTCGTTGCCTTGGAAAATTTATCTCCACATGTCCACATCTGTTTCTGTTTTGCTTTGATTTATTATAAAAAATAATAACAAATAATATTGATGGTGATGATGGTGATGATGATGATGATGAAAAGTATACAGGTATTCAATTTTAGTTACTACTTACTGAGTGTTTTTTTGTTGTTTTTTTTATTCCCTATAATTTTAACTGACGTGCTAAAAATAAAAATAAAATAAAACAAAATTCTACCTTTACTTTTAATGTATTTAGGCTAGTGCAAATGTTAAATTTTCTAAGTTAATTTG
>JAHWFO010057417.1:0-33968 GCA_023313115.1 Rhysida immarginata | reverse complement strand
TTGTACCCGCGATCGCACTCTTTCGGTCATTACCCAAGCCTCATGACCATTGGTGAGAATGGGGACAAAGATAGATTTGAAGACGGAGAGCTTGGCTTTGTTACCCAGCTCTCGTTTCGTTACCACGGATCGCCACCGTTCTCGTCTGACACAGCTTGCTGCGCTGATCCGAGCATCTATTTCTTTCTCCTGCCGTCCATCACTCGTGAATGCAATCCCGAGATACTTGAACTTCTCCACCTGTCTCAATGAGGCTCCCCTAACATGGAGAGCGCACTGAGCAGGCTGTCATGAAAGAACAAGAACCTCGTTATTAGCCACACTGATCTTCATCCCAGCTTCTTCACATTTGGCTACAAACCGGTCTAGTGCATGCTGAAGGTTCGTGCGAGAAGACCCAAGCAGGACAAGGTCGTCCGCAAAGAGCAACCTCTCCACCAGGCAGTCGCCCACAAAAACACGCTCATCGCCTCGGCTGCCCCTGTCTATCCAGTCCATAAAGATAATGAACAAGATGGGCGACAGTACACACCCTTGGCGGAGTCTTACACACACGGTGAACGGTCTTGACTTAATGCCATTTATCCGGACACATATCTCAGAGCTTTCTTACAGAGACATGATAGCAACCAGTAATTGCCCATCCACTCCATACTCTTGCAACACTTGCCAGAGCTTCTCCCGAGGAACCCTGTCATATGCTTTTTCGAGGTCTACAAAACAAGCGTAGACCTCTTTTGCATACTCCCAGGATTTCTCAAAGATTTGCCTTAGAGCAAAGATGTGATCCGTCGTGCTTCGGCCAGGTCGGAAACCACACTGCTCCCCCGACAGTTTGGAGTCGACTATTTCCCGATTTCTCTTCTCCAGACACTTAGCGTACACTTTCCCAGGAATGCTGAGCAAAGAGATGCCTCGATAGTTGTTGCAATCTCTCTGATCTCCCTTTTTGAAGATAGGGATCACAATTCCTGTCTGCCATTGCTTAGGGGCCTGTCCAGTTATCCAAGCAACCTGACACACTCGAGTCAGCCAGAGGATACCATCCTGATTTAAAGCCTTTAACATCTCGGACCGGATTTCATCATCACCTGCAGCTTTGCCAGTCTTCAGGGACTTAACTACCCATCTGACTTCTGTTTCAGTGATACTACCGTGACTATTCTCCGCTCCAAGGTGCACCTCGTATGCCTCAGTTTTTGTTGTCACCGGAATAAGAAGAGATGCAAAGTATTCCTTCCACCTATGCAATACGCTCTCCTCCGTTTTCAGAAGCCTCCAATCTGAACTCTTAATAGTTTGTGATGAAAGAGACTTCTTTCCACGGAGGCGGCGCACGGTCTGCCAGAACACCTTGTTTGCCGAACACCTAGTCTGCCTCCAATTTCTCCCCGAACTTCTCCTAGGCCTTGGCTTTAGCTGTTAATACTGTCTTTGCTGCTGCTTTTCGCGCCTCAGTGTACCGCACTCGACTCGAAGTTGACTTATTTGCAAGCCATAGCAAATATGCTTCCTTCTTTGCCTTGACAGCTTCTTGGACTTCACCGTTCCACCATGCAGTCCTTTTCTCACCGCCCTGCGCCACACTCAGCCGCTTACGACCACAGCACAATGCAGCCGAAGTAATCACAGCACTTTTAAACAACTGCCACTCCTCTTCAACAGTACCACGATCACTGGGTAGTTCTTTGAAACTTGATGATATGCTATCTGCAAAGGTCTTCCTCACAGCTCTATCCCCCAGTGCCTCCCATTTGATGCGCCAAGTTTGTCTGAACCTAGTGTTTCGCTTGGTTGGCATGGATTCAGAGAACCGCAAAGTGCAGACAACAAGGTGGTGATCAGTTGATAGTTCTGCCCCTCTTTTCACACGAGTATCCAACACTGATCGGAATAAGTCAGCTGAAACAATAACAAAATCAATCAGTGACTTCTGGTCCAGTGCATCCCTGTACCAGTTATACTTATGGACATCTCTGTGCTGGAAGAAGGTGTTTGTGATGGAAAGTCCATTGTTGCAACAGAGATCCAACAAGCACCTCCCATTCGCATTTAAATCGGGGTCACCATTCCTCCCAATCATGCCCTCCCACGTTTGGTCATCAGCCCCTACGTGTGCATTGAAGTCGCCCATCAGGATGACAGAATCTGCACTCCCTCTCCTGCTAAGAGCAGCATCAACTTCATCTAGAAAAAGTGGGAACTCTGTGACTGCATTCGGAGCATATGCAACAAATAGAGAGAGAGACCGTTTCCCTATCTGAAGCCTCAGGAGACAAATTCTTCCACTTAATGGGGTCCAATCTGCAACATAATCTGCCAGCCGGGGACTTGTGAGTATCCCCACTCCCGCCTGGGCAGTCATGTTAGGGTCGACACCAGAGTAGAAAAGCTTCCACCCTCCGTCTAAGGCCACAGTTCCAGAACCCGGACGTTTCGTAGAGGTAATACCTATGATATCCAGTCGATACCGTTTGGCTTCCTCCACTAACTCTGATTCCTTTCTTGTCATGGAGAATATGTTCCAAGTGCCGATTGACAGCACCCGATCCCGTTGTCGCTTTACCCGTTTTTGAACAAAGCAAAGAGGGCTAAGTACAGTATCATAGCTCTTATGGGTCGCAACAGCGCCCTCAGCATTGACAACAAGCTACTTCTGTACACATCGATTATCCGGACCATACTCCTCTATGGTATGCTTGCGTGGGCGACTATCTGTAAAAGCAGATGGAGTGAACTACAGTCATTCCAGAATGTTAACCTGAAAACCATTGCCCAGCTGGACAGAAGGACGGTGAAAAACCAATCCATCTACCTCGATTTAATCATGGCACATATCGGTAAGTTTATACGGGATCTCCTTTTGATTATGATACAGAAGATGAAGACTCACGACAATAAGCTTGTGAAAGGGATACTGGAGAACTCAATGAATATGAACTGGCATAGGAAGTATCGTAAACCGAGGCATGCTCTTGACATCAATTTTGAAGATATTACCAACGTCTCATTCCCAGACTACTGGAAGATGTGATAATCTTCTTTCTCCTTGTGTTTTTCATTTCGTTTGTATTTTGTGTCTGACAATCGTCAGTCTTATTTTCTTTTTTTATAATACGAAAGACCGCTTGGGTTGGTTAGGCTTCTTGTCTATCTCAGTTTATTTCATTTGGAGTTTATTCTGGTTAGATGAGCTTTGTGAAAGCGCTGCTTTCGTCCCATCCTAACGAATGTACACTTCACTGTTCCATTGTCGATTGTCTTCTTGTGTCCTAAATATCCGCAAGTCAGAAGAGTGCAAAGTGCTAAAGTGTCCCCGGAGATTTCCTATGCCTTAATGGTCTCCAAACAAGATAAGACCATTAATGTAAATGATTTTCAAGTAATGTATAAACAAATTGGCAGTGTATGCAATTTGTTAAACGAACTGGGCAAGAAAATGCCACTGATGAGTGGAATACTTACGAATAAACACTGACAGTATGGCTGATCGATGCTATTCTATTACAAATCGACGTAAACTTCGTTGCGTAATATTGAACGCCAGGGGGGTCCCCCGGAGGCGTATTGAATTTAACAACTTCCTAACCCAATAGGATATAGACATAGCATATCTATTTGAGACACACTTAAGGCCAGACCGCGACTTCAGGCTGCCTGGTTACTGTGTGTTTCGTAAAGACAGAACTCTTCCGACAACAGTAAAGTCCCCGTCAGGTGGGTCATCAATTATTATTAAGAAAGGCATTCATCATCGGAAGGAACCAACCCGAGACTATATGGGAATGGAAGCTGCCTCTGCTATCATTACTGATGCCACACGGGGAGAGGTGAAACTAGAGGCTCTATATAATGCTCCCAAGCATAAATTCGATGCCAATGAGCTTGACGAGCTGTTTTCCGGCTATATTCCCGTTATTATGGCGGGAGACCTGAACACGAAGCACTCGCACTGGAATTCAAGATGCCATAACCAAAACGGTGTCCTTTTGTATGGCTACGTGCAAAGCAATCTGATATTATTGCAGTAGGCCCTGTGGATGATACATATTATTGTGATCATTCTCCTTCAAGTGATGTACTTGATATTGTGTTGTTGAAGGGCTTCTACAAATCATTCAATATCTATACTGTCAATGATCTATCCTCAGACCATAAACCAGTTGCACTAAATTTTGAAAACGTAAACATTGACCTCAGAGAAGAACTGAGGCTCAAACAAGACTGGAAGTTTTTTACAGAAATTCTCAAAAACGATGACGACCCACTAAATAACGTATATAATACGAGCGACATAGATACCAATGTGAAAACGCTTACTAAACGTATAAATGCAGCTATTGACTCTAGTGCTTCACCGTTAGAGTCGAAGCGAGCTGATCACCTTGATCTCACCCCAGAAATCAAACAATTATTTGAACAAAGGAATAAGGTTAGAAGGCAGTGGTACCGAACTCGTGATTCATGGCTTAAGACCAAATATAATAGGCTCACTAGAAGAGTTCACGAGGAGGTAAAAGCACTTCGTAATGACAGGTGGAATGATAAAGTTAAGGGTCTGTCGACGCACGATAACTCTATTAGGTGCATGGTTCGAGCCTTGCAAAGCAAAAAAGCCATTAATATCCCACCCCTGTTACCCCATAATGGCAAATTCATCACGAATGATGATGATAAAGCGCAGCTTATTGTCAGTTCACTTTCAGAACAGTTTATCACGCCTACTCATGGTCGGCAAATAGGACTTGATATGTCTGAGAAAGTAAAATCCTGCATTTGTGGCTTCTATAATATTCACGGCAATGAATTACCAAAACAAAACATTGATATAAATGAAGTCCAAAGCATCATTAAAAATTTAAAAACGAGAAAAGCTCCAAGTAAAGACTCTATTAAGAACAGTGCTTTAAAAAATTTACCTCAAAGTACAATTCAAGATATTGCAAAAATGATTAAAGTCTGCTGGAAGAACACTTACTTCCCGGATGCTTGGAAGCAATCAGTTGTCTTAAGCATTCCTAAGTCAGGACAAAATCCTGCAAATCCTGTGAGCTACAGGCCCATCAGCTTGTTACCATCAATCTCCAAAATCCTGAAAAAAAACAATTCTCAAGTGATTCATTGAGTACTGTTATGCCAACGATCTCATCCGCGATGAAAAATTTGGCTTTTGCTCAAACTATTCCTGCCAACTCCAAACATGGAGGCTCGCAGCGGATATGAATGAGCCCCTTAATCTCTCTATGTATTGTGGGGTCGTTTTCCTTGATGTTCACAAAGCCTTCGACCAAGTCTGGCACGATGGTCTTATTTTTAAAATGATTATGGATGGATTTCCTCAAGATATAATTACACTCGTTTCTCTCCAACCGGTTCTTTCAGGCCAGAGTTGGAGATGGTCTATCTTCTATGTATGAAATAAACGCTAGTGTCCCACAGGGTTCAGTCTTGGGGCCATTATTATTCAATTACTTTATGCAAGACTTTCCAAGTCCTTCCAAATCTAAGCTCTTTTTTACGCAGAAGACGCTGCTATACAGACCTGTGCTCGTCAACTAGCCGTAGTAGCCTCGCGGCTACAGAAGGCTCTAAAGGAGTGTGAAAGCTGGTTTAGCAAGTGGAGGCTAAAATTGAATGTAGACAAATGCAAGGCGATGTTTGTCTCCAAGAAGAGAAAGAGACTATTAGATTCTCTAACACCATATGGCAAAAAACTGGACTGGGTTGAAACTTATAAATATCTCTGTGTTGTTATTGACTCTAAATTTACTTGGACTCCCCACGCAACCTATGCGTTGATTAAGGCCAGGAGAGCCAAGTTTAGCTTGATTGCTCTGCTGGGCCGGAATAGTGCTCTAAACATTGATAATAAACTCCTACTCTATAAGGTCATTGTTCGGACCATCTTGACGTATAGCATGCCCGTCTGGGCCACAATATGTAAGACTAGGTGGAAAGAACTGCAAACGTTCCAAAACGTTACCCTTAGGACTATTGCGCAAAAAGATCGGAGAATTGTTCGCAATTCCTTCATTTTTAATGACTTCAACATGACTCATATTGGCAAATACGTTCAAGGGCTCATAGAATCCATGCTGCCCAATATAGAAAATCATAGCAACGAGCTGATCTCGGGCATTTTAAATCACCCTATACATAAAAAGAGATATCGTGATCCAAGGCATATACTTGATAATTTTTTTGAAGGCATTGATGATGTCATATTTCCAGATTACTGGACTTCATAGGTCGTGTTTTATCTAATACTAATGGTCTGCTTCTAGTCTAGACAGTCGTCAATCAAATTTTTCTCCACCAAGAGGAGGCAATTTTCTTTCATACTTTGGATGACCATTGTGGGTACATCAGGCTTCTGTTCTAGTTCAGTGTATTTCCCTTGGAATATGATTATGAAGGGTGAGATTATGGAAGCTTTGCTTCAAGTTCCACACGAATACCGATACACTGCACGGTTCGATTGTCGTTTCTTATTGTGTATCCTGAAGAAGCCGGAAATAAATGGCGAAACTAGTCGATAAATCAGTTGTCCACCTTTAAAACTGTAAAGCCACTACTTACTTCAACAGTTTTATGCTTACGATCTTCAAATTCGTCACGTAATTGTTTAAGCTCAGCGATGACAGGAAACAAAGTTGTTTCTGTTTAAAATGTGTATTCTAAAAATTCGAACTCAGAAATTTAAGATTTTGGACACGTCATATAGCCATTACGTTAAAGGAGCATTGCAAATATTTAAGTAATATATTTTACTACAACTTTGGAAAACATTGCAAATATTTTTTATTACAACTTTAGGAGTTGTGCCCGGCTCAAACGAGCAGAAGCAATAAGCAACATTAAACACCCAGACATTATAAAAACAAGTAATATATTTAGTAACTCGCTTGTCTAGGATATGCCTTTGCATAGCAGTTCTGCATGTTGCGATTGAATGGGGGGATTTCGGGTTTAAGTTACATTTAGATCCAGGCCTACCTTGAACATTGAATGTGCCGTTTGCCGTTCCAAATTGCTGCAATTCCACACGTCATGAAAAGGTTGAAGAGTACAGGGCCAAGAACAGAACCCTAGGGAACACCAGCTTTGACCTCACACGGGTTTGAGAAGGAGCAGCAAACCTTTACACGAAATATCCTGTTCGACAGAAAGGATCTAATCAAGGCAATAAGATCGTCCGTAAATCCACAAGTAATCATTTTGTGTATTAGGCCTTCGTGCCAAACCTGATCAAAAGCTTTTCGGACATCCAAAAACACAAGACCACCATATTTAGCGCAGTTAAGAGGAGTGTTTAAATCTGCAACAAGCCTCCAGATCTGGAGTTGGCAGGAGTGACCTGGTCGAAAGCCGAATTGCTCTTCACGAACAAGATTGTTAGCCACATAGAAGTCGTTAAATCTCTTAAGAATGATGCGTTCAAACACTTTTAATAGCATAGGTAACAAGCTTATAGGCCTATAGCTGATAGGGAGAGCAGGGTTTAGACCAGCCTTTGGTATGGTAACGATTACAGACTCTTTCCACTTGACAGGAAAGTAACCATGTCTCCAGCAGTCATTCATGGCCCTGGTAATAGTCGCAACAACATTAGGAGGTAAGTTCTTGAGAGTGCTATTAGTGATGGAATCGATACCTGCTGCTTTCTTGCTTTTAAGATGTTTGACGACATCGGAGATTTCCTGAACACCAATAGTGTCCTCACAGGTAGGAGTACGATGAGTGAGCTCGTATGCGATACATCCATCGTTGATAAGACGAATATTTGGGAAATTATCCGGGTTGTTCTCACCAGGAATGGTGACAGTTGAGCTTTATCTTGATCACCCGTGACAGCATTGTCATTTGCGGTAAGCAGCGGTGGTAAGTTGATGGGCCTGTTTCCTTTTTGAGCCCTTACTGTACCCCGGAGAGAGTTGTCCTGGACTGACCGGGACTTTAGCTTTTCGCTCCATCTTTGATTACGTAAAGATTTAACCTCTTCCTGGACCTTGCGAGCTAGCCTGTTGTATTTTGTCTTGAAGAAGGGAAGTCGTTTACGCTGCCATAAGCTTCTATAGGAATTCCTTTCAAGTATGAGACGCCTGACGTAAGTAGGGAGGTCGAGATGTTCAGGACGTTTTCGATCAGTAGTGAAAGTACTGGAAACTGTAGCATCATTGGTAACACGAGTAATAGAACTGATATTTGCATTAATATCCTCGTTGTCAATAACCTGCTTATATGGAATGATGGATATCCCTGAAGAGTTTCCAGTCTTGTTTGGAGCGAAGCCCAATCTTAACATCGATGTTCAAGCCCTCAAAGAAAAGCATCACTGAACGGTGGTCAGAGGATAAGTCGTCGACTGTGAAAATATTATAGCACGTCACTGACAGGAGAATGGTCGCAGTAGTACGTGTCATCAAGGGGTCCAGCAACAAAGGTGTCAATCTCGTTTAGAGTATATCCATAGAGGATATTGCCATTTTGGTTGGAGCATTTGGAATTCCATGCAGGGTGCTTAGCATTAAAATCTACCGCCATAACCACTGAAACGGGCCCAGAGAGCAGGTCTTCAAGCTCGCACGGTCCAATCTTGTGCCTAGAAGAATTATACAGAGAGGTGAATTTTATTTCACCTGCGTCGGCGTCATTTATTATCACGGAAACAGCTTCCATTCCTACATAATTTGGAGTGACAGTCTCACGATGATCAATGCCATCTTTGACAATGATAGCTGCTCCACAAAATGCTTGACTGGCGTTGTTACCCAGAGGTCGATCCTTTCGATGAACATGATAACCCGGCAAGTTAAAAGCTTGAGTTGATTTCGGTGCGTCTCACACACGAAAGCTATGTCAATATTCCAATTCATGATGAAATAGTAATATTCGATGCGCTTCTGATAGATTCCCCTGGCGTTCCATATATTGCAACGAAGCTTTCCGTGGGTAATTGTTCTGTAGTGGTGTTTGTCTATGTTCAGTTTTTGATTTCGTGGGACGCAACCTGTGGCAGTACGTTGCCAATTTCCTTAAAGAGATTAAGAAGGTTACCCAGATTCCTCTAAATGCTACGCAATTGGATTGGATCGACCGCATCTGAATGAGAAGAGCTGGATGCGACGGAAGCATAGGTTCTGCTATCAACTACTTTAGTGCTTTTGATCCTTTTGACTTGTGGTTATTTTGGACACTTGGTGTAACCTGAAGTATGCTGACCATCACAACGAATACATTTAGGGGGGGGCTTTACCCTTTACATTTGTACAGTCCCTCGACTGATGGTCACCTGCGCACTTGTTACATCTAGGCGATTCGGTGCAACCTTCGGAGACATGGCCAAAACGTAAACAGTTGTAACATTGTAAGGGCCTTTTGTTGCCTCTAAATAATTCAACAATAATAGCAAGGGGACCAACACGCTTTAAACTCAAAAATGACTTATTGTGCTCAGTGTTTTGGAGTAGAACTGACACAAGTGGCATTTCAACGTTAGCTTTTTTCAGCCTGATTGCCTTTTCAGGATAATAATTTGCCTTCCTGAGGTCTCCACAAAAGTCTTCCAGGCCACACGTTGTGTCAAAATTTCGGACAACGTATTTCAGCAGCTTTTCTGATTTGAGCTGATGATGCTGCATTTTTAGCACATCGTTACTCTTTACTACAGATACTAGAATTTTGTGCGTATCCTCATCAAAACACTTAATTTTAATGATGTCCTTACAACCAGTGTGGCAGATGAATTTATTTAAAGACACATGTTTTGTGATTTCCTCTAGAATTTCCTGGATTGGTTTTCCGTGATGACGAATAATAATCGAAGGAATGTAAATTACTCCCTTTCCATGGGTGACATTGCTTTCGGAATAACCACGCTTAGCTTTGTTACCTCGTAGGGCTACAGAGACACCATTTTCCATCGACAGTGGAACGAATGTTGTCTATCCTAACACCACCTTTGTTTATTTTATTCTGCGCAATACGCCAGTTACCTCCATCACTTTCAGCAGAATCATTTTCGTGCCTTCTTTTGACGCTAGTTCGTAGTGAGAAGTTTCCTTCGATTTCCTTCTCCAGGCAGGTAGAAACATTTTCATTATTATGTATTGGATCACGATTTACCACTATCATGGGCGAATCAGAAGTAACGTGAGAGCCCATAAATTCCTTGATAATATTTCCAAGGTTTGCAAAACCATTGGTAGTCTCTAAACTAGCACTCTGAATATCACTTTTTAAACTATCAATTTTACTACCAAGTTCCTTAGACAGCGCTTCCACCCTTAATTCTAACTCAAGATATTTCTTGTTCAGTTCCGTACGTAATGACTCGAATTGTCCGTTAATAACAATGTCAAATGCCAGAAATCTCGGATCCTTACACGCATCTTTGTAGGCCAGGTCACAAGGTAACACTTTACCATCAGCCTACTTAACATTGCATGAAGGAGATTTTGACGTAGCGCCTGAAGTCATCATGAAGCAGGTGTGGTGCTTTGTTTTGCCGTCCTTAGAAAGACGCACCTACTCAAAACGACTCAGTTTAAATGACTTAAAAAAGTCCTACCTTTTTAGTCCTCTTGGAAAATCCACCGATGCACTGAAAGTTGTCATTTTGAGAGATTTATTTTTATTTTTTAATGAAAAAATTAGATGGTATTTAATGGGTGCGGGCCACAATCCCGACGAGCCAAGACCCCGACAGGCCAGGAATCCCATTTATTTAAATTATGTTTTATGGGAGTGCTTTTAGATCCTTATGTCATTTAGTTTCTGTATGTGTACAATTTTATTATTGGTCCTTTTTCTTGTCCTATTATTGAGTGTTATTGTATGCAAAGTTGGATTATAGCATTTTTTTAAGC
The DNA here is from genome assembly GCA_023313115.1 of Rhysida immarginata. Classification (NCBI taxonomy): domain Eukaryota; kingdom Metazoa; phylum Arthropoda; class Chilopoda; order Scolopendromorpha; family Scolopendridae; genus Rhysida; species Rhysida immarginata. The sequence continues at coordinate 23,100 of JAHWFO010057417.1, read as the reverse complement.
AAAAGTGAAATGTGCTATGAAAAGTTATTTCAAGATATAGTTGATTTCGCAGAACAGAATGATGTTCCGTTAAAACCACCACGAGTTATAACTGACATGCAATTAGCGGCAATCAACGCGTCAAAATCAGAATTCCCAGACGTTATAAACAAAGCTTGTTTTTTTTTCCATTTAGCACTGGCGAAAAATACAAGTTTGCGAATTAGAAGTTCTGTACGGAACGAAGAACATTTCAGCTTTTTGTTTCGCCGTTTATTTGCGCTGCGTTTGTCCCAGCTGACAAAATTCCATCATTATTAGACATCTTAAAAGCTGAGATGCCTCCGAAATCTATTGCTGTAGGGACCTGGTTCAAAGAAAACTACGTTCACGGTAGAATAAGACGCCGAAATCGAGGACAAGTTATACGTTCTCCGCCTATATTTCCACACGAATTGTGGAGTGTCGCAGATTCGATTTAGCTTGGCATTCCTTGTATTCAGAATGCCGTAGAAACCGGCACAGGAGATGGGAGACAATACATTTCTGCAGTCATGTTCGTCTTTTCAAAATTATACAAGAGTTTCATAAAGAACAAAAAGGAGTAGATTTAGAAGTGGAAAGTATTTTTCGCGGTCAGCCATGTCCTACTCCGAAGATAGCTGTACTCGACAGAGAGGGAAGACATATGGCAGTATTTAGAGACAGAGCAAACCGACCATTAAAGGACTATCTTCGTGTTATTGCACATAACGTCTCATTTTGATTAAAATGATAATTATTTTATGGATTTGCAATTTATTGAGAAATAAGCTAAAAATATTAATACAGGGTTTCCACATATATATGGAAAAGCTATATTTAATTTCTCTGACAAATGCATGAAAATAGCCTTTCCTCCCTGACTTTCCCTGACCGCGATTCATCTTTTTGACTATCCCTGGCTTTCCAGAATGTGGAAACCCTGTAACAAAGCTAAACATAAAGTGGGATTTTGGCATGTCGGGATTGTGGTGGTCGGGAGTATGACCTTATGTTCATATTTGAATAATGCGGAATTGTTTGCATGTTCCGTAATTTCGTTCCGTCTTTTGTTATGTTGTGCATGTTTCGTAACTTTTGGTTATAAAATTGCAGTATTAAATTTTAAAGGTTTAGTTTTATTAGATCTGCTTTTAAATAACCGTTTGAAGTGGCAAAAAGGGAAGGGAAAAACTTATCTTTCCAAAATAGAGTATTTAATGTTTTATTCATGTTCATAAAAATGTGAATCTCCCAAAATAAAAAAATCTTTTAATGATATATTAATATATAAATATTTCAAAGAATTTATATAAATTCAAGGGTCATTCAGGCCCAACGAGCAAGATTTTTATCTTCAAAATTTTAAAATAAACCACAAAACTAACAGTAAAAATAACATTTACAAACATAACGTATTCAAGAGAAGAAAAATTTTGTAAAATTAAACTTGAAATTTAGTATTTTATAGATAGTTTGTAGCATCAAAATTTGTTTTTCAGTTGTTTTTTATATGCTAGACATTAAAATGATCAATGAGGCCTGATGGCGAGCTTAAATGTTCGCGCGAAAAGTTTTGTCAATTTTTTGTATCTTTTAACACCTAAGGGTAACTATTATTTTCGTTCGTATTTTTTTAATTTTTTTGCAACTTGCAAACACATGAAAGTGACGTTAGAACATTTTCACGATAAAAAGAATGTAACAGTGAATCTAGATTTTTTTCCTTAAACTGCTCATTTATAAATTAGATTTACTTTCATATTTTGCAGTAGTTGATAAATTTTTATTTTTGGATAACGTTAAATGTGCGTTGGTTGATAAATATAATCTCTTTGTTTATTGGTTTCCCTTTTTGCTGAAAAGGTGGAAAAATCAATTCTCGAAATTGCTATGAGCTGATCAAATAATCACATTTACTTAGCATTTATTGCGAAAATTAAAACGTTAATGTACTTCTTTTTACCTTTCTTTATCTAATATATAAATAAAGCTTGAAGGCTAACCAGCATTAGCAGTCTTTTCATTTCTTCTTATCAGCTTCGGAAGTGCAGTGATTGCGTGATCGCCTCTGGTGACTCCGGCCTAGAACGACGAGGATGTTCTCAGGAGGAAAATCTTGAGATCACGCATACATTCAGAAGGAAAGTAAAGCCCTTGATCTCGTGTAGTCGTTTACCGGCTGCACGTTAAAGAACCCTTGCGAGGTAAAAATTTGCGGCCTCCCCTAACGCCGTCCTGAAATGATCATGGCAGTTGAAAAGGACGTTAATACCAAACAAACCAAACTTACTTCTTCTTGAGCTGACAATTATAGTAAATTGTACATCTGCTAACTCAATCATCGGGAAAAACTCTCCTGACGTGCACCCTAAACAACACCTCCTAAAGAGAAAGCCTCTGCACGGTAACGTCATATATTGTTACCTTATGTAAGTAGTGCTTGTTATTCGTATTTCTACCAATAATAAGCCCTGAATTTATTATTATGATGATGTAACAATGTATGACGGTTTCTGTGTAGAGGCTTTCTCTTTAGGAGGTGTTGCCCTAAATCGGCCTAACGATGCCTGAAACGCCGCCCTATCAGGAGTTAGAAGCTGTAGTTTTTTTTTTAGTTTCAATGGAGCCGGAATTGAATTTGTTCAGAATTTGATGACGTATTACTCTCTAAATGAGTGAATTCTGCAAAATTAAAGAACAAATGTACAAACGAACTATAAATTATAAATTTGGTATCAGCTATCTTGTATATAAATAAAACAATTTATTTTGTCAAATTATTGTAAAAAAACTAAGGAGTTAAACCATGGATGAAAAAACACAGGATACCTCACTCCGCGAAAAACGCGTGAGTTGGAGAAGAATGTTCCAGTGCAATTATCGGGTGAAAACACCAAATCTCTCTTTTTTTCCGAATCCCAAAATAACCTGAAAGGTATATATCGTAATATACCATGTTGAGTAATCAAACTGATAATTTAGTTTAGATAAAAAATCCTTAAACGTACACGAAGGGACAAAGGATTCAGTTCCTTGTAAAGAGGATTTGTCATAAGAAGGTGAAAAAAATTGACGAACATACAACATTAATAACTATAAAATTATTAGTTAAATAAAATCAGTAATTTTACAGTTGATGGAATGCTTTTCCACAAAAGCTTTCAATTTTTACAAAACTTGAAAACGCATAATCAAAGACATTTTTAAATTTATACCTCCGCGAATGTACAGCCTGGGTTGCAAATGCTAATTATCGATCGCAGTTAACACTAACAAAGCTAAAATTGTTTGTTTAGTAAATCTTCAGTATTATTAATGTATGATCTTCCGGTACACAAAAATCCAAAATACATGTCAAGCTATTATGTATCTTATTATATCTTAAAATTATCAACTTCAGTTTGCTATATGAAAGTGTTACAAAATAGGAGGTGAAACTAAAAAAAATGAAGAGAATTTCGTAATATGAAATTTTTATGCAAAGGGAGTCATCTAACATTGGGTCTACATGTGGCCAACTAAACTTTAATAAAATTCATTCTACATTAAATTCTTTAAAAAGAGGTTCATTATAAGAAGTTTTTTATTTGTAATACCTATGATCATTTTCCTAAAATGTATTGAAGCTTTGAAAAGAATAATCTCAACAAATTTCCCTCAACAGATGTACATGGCTGAGATTCACCAACTTATCTGTCAACATTATCTTCCAGGAATTTGAACTCGCTCTACAATACACACTTAAGATACAATCAAAAAAATAAAACCCAGAACAGTTAAAGTTATGCATATTTAAGAAATCTTTTTTTCACAAAAATTTATTGTTAATAAATTAATAATTATTATTTTAATACTTTAGAAAGTATACGCAACAGAATTGACGTTACATTAAATTTTAACGATTTATATAATTTTACCTGCATAATGATTCCTATAAAAAACCCAGGCTTGCTTTCAATCTTTTGTATTTTGTTATTTCATTAAAAACACAACAATTAAAATAGTAATTTTTTTATCTTTGCATTGATTACATATACGAAAGACAGTGCTAAACGACATGCATTGCACCAGAAGACTCCACTATTTAAAAACTCGTTAAGGGAAATGAAAGAGTGGGGTTTCCTGTTTTTCTTCATCAATATTTAAACTTGCATGTTCGAAACTCTTCTCATATTAAAATTTAAAAATTAAACCTTCCTAGTGTGCACTAAGAAAAACATTCATGTATTGAAGCCTTGACATCTTAACGTACGATTGCACTTTCTTTTAAATGTTTAGCTTTAAATTTTACTGCTGTGTGAAAAGGTGCAATCCGCAACGTATAAAAAAGTGAACGGTTGTTGCTGTCAAATGTGTTTGGTGTTTTTGTGCATCCGATTTGGTGGTTAATCAAATTTATATTGCAAAGCACATCTTTCGTAACAGCAAAGTTTTTATCGGGGAGCAAATGCTTGCATAATATATCGGAAGAGCCAAATAAACGTAATCAGTTGTTATATATGCATTGTGGTCAATGCCATTTTGATTTTTTGCTAACATGTAGTTTACTCTACTGGCTAATAAAGAACAAGCATTATTACACTGTACGGAAGGTAAATTACCGTAAGAGTGAACGATTTGAATAAGCAAAATATCTGTTCACATTGTTAGAATCAATCCGTGTCAGTTATGATAGGAAGAGTCAATCGCGTGCGTCGTGATAAAGTGATGGTAGCGTGATCGGAAAGATAGATCCAAAAACTGATAGGTTTTGAAAAGACTGCATAACTGCTCTTTCCGATACCAAATGTACGTATTCTGCAATTTTAAACAAGTGCAAAACACGTGGATTGGTGATTTTCAGAGATTGTTAATTAATGTGCTTAATGACAACAAAGGATTACTCCCAAGCGTAGCCCTAACATTTTCAGATGCAGATGCAATTTGTCACAAAGGAAAACCCTAGCGCCCAACGGTCGATTGCAATACGCTTAGGCGTGTCTCGGGTAGCTGTCCATTAAAAAAAAAAAAAACAGTTTAAAAAACATTCATAAAAAATAAAACGCTGAACTTCCTCTACTTTTTTCTTTTCAGCTAACATGTTAAGATGTTATATATCAAAATTCCGTTTCAATATCTTCTCGGACGAACCCGGAAACATAACAAAAAGACAAATTTACAAAGTTATCGACTAAATTTTATTTATCACTTCAAATTACACTTCAAAGAAGACAAGAATTACTCCATTTAGTCGTCGATTAAAATTATGCGGTTTTTAGAGCGCCGAGATTTGGAATGTGCAACGAAAAATAAGACGAGATTCCGACTGGCAAAACAGTTGAACCAAGTACAAAAATGTCTTAAAGAATTAATATTTGATGTACCATCTATTGTACTGTACCCTCATGTCAATACAATTGTTGAATTGTGAATTCAAGAAATCTAAGTTATGGCCAGTTTTTAGTGTAAATGCTCCGCTGCAGCGATAAAATTTTTAACTTAATAATTGAGACTTTGTTTAATGAAAACTTTTGCGATTGTTCCGTGGAGAGCATCAAAATTGATGCAAGTCTTTCGCGCGGGAATAAATGTATCTTTATATTCTACAGAGTCCGCCAAAAAATCTATACGCACTTTACTGTATATCATCTATAATTTTTTGCGTAACAACAAAATCGAAAGTTCACACCCCAGTATTATTACATGTATTGAATGAAGACTATCCCGCTAAAAGACAATGCCATAATTTCCACCTAGACATACGAGATTAATGCTAAGAGTTTGCTCGGAAATGGATAGGAGCAACTGTCAGCCGTACTCAGAAATATCTCAACGCTAATGATCATCACTTTAGACAGCTGTCGCAATTGTAGAAGCCTGTTTGAATTTAGTGTTACAACTTGTATATAGTTTTTTCTTTTGCTGAAGTGTGTATACATTTTTTGGCGGACTCCGTACACGTTATTTGAGAACATACTGTATACAAACTTGGGGAGGGGGTGATAGAGAGATGAAATCTAAGCAACACTTTCCTCTTTCATTTTATTCTCTGGAGCATTGTTTTTGAGATAGAAAATGTTGAAATCCTACCTGCAGAAAACAGTTCTTTATATTCTGTTAGAGACAAAGACATTGGTATTCGAGACGCATGTGGGATCCGATGAAGAGCTGGTAACCATATTCGCCGTAGCTGCTGACCAGATTCGCAAAGAACCAGGACCATATGAACGTGTATGTCAGTTCATGCAGTGACGTCGTAAAACATGGATTCATGCCACAGGGCGTTAATTAGAACACTTATTGTAAAACATTTGCTTGTTTCATAAAAATAAGTCACATTATTGTATTGTATGCAATGTGTTTTTGTTCTTTTTATTACATGATTGTACATGATTTTGACGTGTTCCAGAAGCAAGGATTGAGTGGCATATTACGTCTAAGCGATGTCCAACTTTTTTATCTCAAAAATCATGCCCCAAAGAAAAAAAAGGAAAGAAGAAAATATTGCTTAGAATTGATCCCTCTATCACCCACCCAAAATTTGTACACATTATTCGAGAACATCTTGTGTACCTAAATATGAAAAAACTATATATTTCTTCGTGCGACGCCGCTTAATTCAGCTAGTAACTACGTTAATGGTGTGCACAAATGAAAAGGAGACTTTCAATATAGTTCCGCTGTAACTAATCGAATGTGGTAAAGATGCTTGTTAATAAATGTAGCGTCATCTCGGCTGCCTAAGTCACAAAACAGCTAAGTCTGCCATGAAGGCCAGAAAAGTGATGCTCAGTTATTTTTTCGATGAAGAAAGATCAATACTTCTTAACTTTGGCTAGAACGGTGTGAAACAGTTAAAGCTAAATAATACTCCAATACGTTGCTGAAGCCAAGACGGACCATCGAAAACCCGCACAGAAATAATTATTATTATTATTATTATTATTTTCAATCAATCAATCAATTTATTCCAATTAAAGAATGGGAAAACGAGGTTGGGACAGCCAATAGGCCAACAAACGCCCCGTAAAGAAAACATATAAAACAATACAAAAGTCACAAATCACAAGTGAAATAAAAGACGTTATATAATTTTTTAAGAAGCCATCATGATAAGAAAATAAAAATGGTCGAAAGCTATGACCTCGTCTACTACAATAAAAATAACAATATAAAACGTCAGGACAATCAATCTTTCCAGAGAGTAACTTAGTAACAAAATTAAAACACTCAGTTTGAAAAGGAGAGTCATAGTTCTGAATTAATTTAATAATAATAATGCGTCAACAACAGGGGAGGGGAAACCACCAGATAAACCGGAAGTCTAAACCCGATGTTGTCCCCCTACAGGCGAAAAGCCGAAAACGGGATTACTGAATATACATTTAAAAGAAAAAAATAAATGCAAGTAAAATGATAAAATTAATAAATTTATTATTATCATAAAACATTAGTAATACAACAGCAATTTTAATACTAAAAACTAGAAAGCAGAAAGGATAACTTCCTTTTGTCCAGAAGAGAATTCGTCGAATTTAACTTTTAATTTGTAAAATGGTTCAATAAGCGATAAATTAGTTCTCCATTTTCTTAAAGTCAACAGCGTCTTACTTTGCCTCTTGGATCTAAACTGGCGAACGACAAGATTGAAACGTAAGTCAGGCACACAATTGCTGCCTGAAATAATTCGGGAGAAGGTTTTGTACATAAAAATATGATAATTAACAGATAAGTCGAAAATGGAGGAATTATTATCCAACAACTTATTATGTCGAAATTTGAATTTCAAAAACTTATGAATTTTTTTTTTTTTTTTTTTTTTGCAACAAGATAAAATTTTGCGTTTTGCCTGAATACCAGATCCGGATGCCATACATAATTTTTGATAAAATCAAAGATTTAAGAAGAGTCAAAAAGGTAAGCGGGTCTTTAAAGAAATTCGACAACCTCCTGCAGATACCAATTCTTTTGTACATTTCTTTAGTCAAAGATTTAATATGGGTGGCAAAAGAAAGAGAGGTTTGGGAAAGAAAACCTAAATCCTTGACTAGAATACTAGAAGACAGAGAGGCTGAGTCAAGATGATAGTTAAAAGCTAAGTTCACTGTTTTGCGTGAAAAAGTCATTATAGACGATATTTTGGCGTTAAGAGTGAGACCATTATTGCCCAGCCGCTAACCTTATTAATTACATTCTGAAGCTCTCACAGTCGGACCAGTTTTTTTTACATTTGAATAATTTTAAATCGTCGGCGTACATAAGGAAATTGACAGACCTGGTAATATAATATAATAGGCAATATTCGCCACGAGAACATTAAAGAGAACGGGTCCTAGAAGGGATCCCTGTGGGACACCACTCTTAATAAGACCTTTCCTAATGGAAAGATCTTTTCCAATAGGAAAATACCTCCCGATTAATAGAGAACGGAACCAATTTAATAACGTGGAGGAGCATCCAATTATTTTAAGTTTATCCAATAACAATTTAATGTTAACGTTATCGAATGCTTTGGAAAAGTCCAGATATTGTAAGATCGCATTTTTACGAAGTTTATTCATGGAGTGGATGTTTGGAGTGGATGGGTTGAGTTTCCGTTTGGGCCTCAAGAAATGACCATATAAGGTCATGTTTTCCGTGGGTGGGGGTGTCTCTTGACACGCCCCTTCACGATGATGAATGTTGGTGAGGAGACAGGGGGAGACGACAGCATTCGAAGTCATGGGATCGGGGTCGTTTGGGCTCTGGACCCGGAAGTGGATACAAGATGTCCGGATCTCCTTTCCCGAGTTTAAGAAGCGTTCAGTAAGCACGTTATAGTGGGTGGTCGCCCTCCCCAAATCTAATAGGCTCTTGGGCGCCACGGAGGCGCAAAACTCGTGGGAAGTGGTGCATCTGAGCACGTGTCCAGTCCTCACCGGGTTGCCGAAGCAGTCCAGAGTTCTGACGTTGTGAAACGTCATTTCCGGTCCTGGGTTCGATGCTGCGTCTCGCCTTGGCTGCCCAGAGTGGAGTAGGGAGAGTTCGTCAAGTGCTTTGGCCGAGACAACATTTCTTTTGGAGACCTCCTCTCCATCCGGAGACAGAGTTCGTCGTGAGCAACCGCATCTATCCGAATCCTCCACTCCTGATGATCCACCCGAACTGATGTCCGCCACACGCCCACCCAACGCCTCCTGAACTGACCAGCCACCACGGGCATGAGAGGAAAACCTCGGCATCGCCTCATCTCATTCGGATCGCTCTTTCATAGAAGCGAGCAGCCAGCTAGAATACTCACCGACGAAGCAGGTATGCATTCGGTGCCGTGGCGAAGCATAATCGATAATGACCTTAGTTTCATATGCTTAATAAATTAATTAGTAGTAAATATGGTCCCTCGTGTAATTACTTTCTGGCACGGACTGAGCAGGAGACTGCAATATTACGTATGAGAAGGGTCATTATAGCGAGACAGGGGATGGCGCGGTCGTAAAAACTATTAAACAATCCGAAGTTGGAAGCAGCCACATGCTCCCCTGGTGTGGCATTAAGGTAAGTCAGGTAGACCTAATAGTAGCCCGACCCTTACAAGTATAAGGCTAGGTAAATGCTCGTCAAGTTGCGACACGAACCCTAAGAGAGGGCCCTACAGAATTGGCGCAGTTTGGATAGGGTTTTCGTGACATTCGAGCGCCGCGCACCGGTTAAACAATAGACGGCCTTACAATATTTTACATCGACCTGGACTCTTGCATCCATATTCTTAGCAACAAATGACGTGAAATCTACGAGATTAGAAATTGTAGACCTATTCTTCCTAAAGCCATGCTGTTCTGGTGGAAGAAATCGATCTAAGAAAACAGACAGACTTGGCAACAAGAGTTTATAGTAATTTCGCTGGGAACTATAACACAGTTATTGGCCAAAAATTAGAGGCAAAGATCGGAGATGTAGTCTTAGGAATTAGATGGAAATTAACACTCTTCCAAGCAGCTGGGTAAATGCCTGAACTTAACGAAAGATTAAACAATTTACAAAAAGGACTAGAAAGGGCATCAAAGCACCACTTGTAAAAATAATCGGGAATACCATTAGAATCTAGCTGCCTGGAAGCTTTAGTTTTATTAGCTGCTGAGATTATATTTAATTCCGTAATGTATATTAACGAAAAAGGCACATCATTTTTTTTCCAAAATTCAGACAGACCTTCATAATCAGCCTTTAATATAGAGTCTTGACTAAGTTTCGTTCAAGTCCCTCTAAAAACCTAATGCAATCCAAACTTTCAAGTTTATCAGCGACCCAAGAGCTTCTTTGTTAACGACCAAATGTTTTTCGAGTCATGAATAAGATCGGTCTCCATTTTATGAAAATAATTATTGTAATCCATTTTTCTAAATAATTTAAATTGCTTTCTTGCTGATTTGAAGCTATCTAACACTTTACAACATCCAGACTTCTTATATAATTTATGCAGTTTATTTTTACGATTACATAATTTTTAAGTTTCACTCGAAAACCAAACAGGATAAGTACGCATTTTGTCCAAAGGTGGCAAAGTCAATTTAGAAAAACAAAGTTCGAAAGCAGTTTTAATAGTATTCACAATAAATTACCAAATCTGATCTACATCACAATTGAATGATTTAAGATAATTATACAACATTTCAAAGTTTCCAGCACGAATATTATGCAAATGAGGAGAATAAATCAAGCTCATTTTAGGACTCATTTGAAATTGTATCTTATGCTCAGGGTGGAACTTATCTTCAGGAACAATTGATAAAGTGCTACGTATAATTTTGACTGGAAAATTTGAGAATACTTTATCTAATGTGTCATTACGATGATTACAGATATTATTCTTATCTGAAATATTAAGTTCATTAGCCCACAACTCAGTATATTTTGATCGGGTTCTGCAGTAATAATTGCTATTATTAAAAGGGAAATACGTTCCAAAATTAAAATCTCCCAAAATCAAAAGATTAGCATTAAAACACTCAAAGTTGTTCAGTAATTCGTCCAAACAGTTTTCAAAATTCTTCTTTGTAGTGGTCGGGGGAACATAAAGAACAACAATATTCAAGAGTTTGGAATCCCTTAATCTGATATTTACCCAAATCTGATATTTAAATCATTTTCCGTTTTTAGCAAAATAGACATTGAAGTTGTGAAATCAACAGCACTAACTACACTTACTCCAGTACTACCTGAGTCGTGATCATCTTCTAGATTCAGTTCACTGTTGTTTTGATTCACTCTAGACCAATCAACCGTGCTAACCTTACGACATATTTCACAGAGACATGTCGATCCAATCCACTTCAATGTATTCTTGTTCACTCCCACGCACTTCGCAAGAAATTTTCTCTTCCAGTCTCCATTACAGATTATGTACGCCTGTTTACCATGAATGCCGTTCCCACAGGACTCACATACGCCAATCTTGCCCTGATTACCTCCTTTTGCCATATATTAAAAAAAAAACAAACGACAAACAAACAAAACAGAAAGAGCTGATAAAACAACGGCACCTGGTGATAATGATATTTCATTCTGAAAGGAAAAAAAAATATATGTACAGAAAAGAATACAGTATGAAAAAGGGTCCATCAGAAAAGCTAAGATTTAACAGGGGGGCCTCAAACAAAAACAAAAATAATAGAATTACACTTAATAGGTTAAAACATTCTATTTTCTAGGTTTTATTTTAAATACATTATACGAAGTTATATTTTTAATTAAAGGAGGGGGACTTGATTCCAGATAGTTATTATTTGATAATATATTCAATATTTCCCTATATTTTTAAAACGTTTTGCAATTCTTAAATTACCTTTTAACTTCGTATTGTATTCATGAAAATTCTCATTAGTAAAAAAATTCAGACCTTTTAAAATTATTTTCTTTATACATTTGTAAACATAAAACTATTACATGCGTTTGTTTTAGAGGTAAAATATGTACAGAATTAAAATGAGTTTTTGTAATTGTACTAAAAATAGGTAAATGAAATAAAAATCTAAAAAAACGGCTGAGGATCTTCTGCAATTGTGACATTAAAGTTACTGCAGCCTTACCCCAGCAGACATTTCAATACGTGATATAGGGGGTTATAAAAGCATTATACAATACTATACAAGTTTTAGAAGACAATAAATTTTTATTTCTTTTAATAATTCCAATAATGGAGTGATTTTCTCTAATATAAAGATTATATGCTTTTTCCAACAAAAATTTGCTTTAAACCACACGCCTAGAATTTTAATTGCGTATTTTTGTTTTATTACTTCATTATTTATTTTCAATTCAATATTTACATTATTATTTATTTTATTTTTATTTCTTAAGCAACATATAAATTCAGATTTTTCTGAATTTAAAACTAAATCATTATTGATCATCCAGTTTTCAATGTTCAGTATATTCTCTAAAGCATGGTTTTGTAACTGTTCTATCGAATTTGCATTAACTACCAAATTGACAATCAGCATATATTGAGAATAGCGAATTAAATTTTGTAGTTTTAAATAAATCATTTACGAATGAAATGAAAAGTGTTGCCGAAAGGAGAGAACCTTGATATATTATTGTTGATACTAGCATAACTGCATCTTTTATATAAAAAAGAGGACAGTAAATTTCAAATATTACCACTAAAACCATAAGGTGATAATTTCTTTAGCAAAAGTTCAATATTAACAGTATCAAAAGCCTTTTGTACATCTAAAGAAACCATAAGAGTGGAATTGTATTTATCTAAAGAGGTTGGTATATAATCATAAAGTCTGTATCCTAAATCGCCCGAGTTTTTGTTTTTCTGATAAGCATACTGATGTTTATGAATGATACAAGAATTTTCTAAAAAGGACCAAATCCTGGCATTTAAAATTTTTTCAAAAACTCGTGCGATTTTTGATAATATGGCAATCGTTTTGTAATTTTTAGGATCTATGTACATTGCTTTTTATGGAAAAAAAAAACAACCTTGCCTTGTTTTTTTTTGTTTTTTTTAGAGGGAAAGTTATCGCTTTGAATACACATAATAAAAATTATACCTTATGGAAAACTAATTATATCTGCAACCTCTTTTAAAATCTTAATTGAAATTAAATCAATACCATTAGCAGTTCTGTTATCGCTTTTATGTATTTGATTAAAAATTTCGGCAACAGTAAAAAGAGTTAACGTTCAAAGCTTCAAGAGAACTCAAAGGGGACTTTGTAACTGTTCTCTGACGATTCTCCAAACCCTCACTTACTTTTATACCTTCGTACATCTTATCATCTTAATAAATCGTGCTTGGCTGGGTATTTTCTTCTTTACCTCTCTGAATAATTTCATATAAAGTTACCAATCTCATTTTTATATTATTATTCTTAGTATTTAAAATATTTAAATAAAAATTTTCTTTGGTTTCTTTAATTTCACTATTTACTTTATTTCGAAATTTTTTATATACAAGCCAAGCTGCATCTGTTCTTTCGTTCAAAAATGTAATATATTTTAGTTTTCGCTTAAGAATCTTTCGTTGAATTTTAGAATTACAGCATGGTTTATTTTTGCTTCTATTAAAGGTAATCTGTTTACTCTGCTAATTTATTTTAATAAAAAGCACCTGTTACCGAGTAATTAACAAAGAATAGAAGCTATCTTAGGCCTTATCTGAGTTGTCAAATGTTGACACATAATACCAATTTATAGTGGTATGCATGATGACGTCACACATCAAAGAAACTTGTTTTGCCGCCATGATTGAGACCATGTTAAGACCTTCGGGCAAAGAAATAGAATAAATGTGCTCAAAGATTGAGATCAAACAAATGAAAAAATTGAAAAAAAAATTAATCAGCCTACCTTTTTACTTTAAAAAGTCAATTGCAAAGTAAAAAATAATTTTTCGTGCCTTTCATTAAAATAGGAATTCATAAAGTTAAAAAAAGGCAAAAGTATGTCGGAGCGCAATTTTTTCATTTTAAATTTTAATATTAAAGGCCCACTATTTTTTAATTTGATGAATTCCTATTTTAATGAGAGGTATTAAAAATAATTTATAACTTTTCATTGCACTTTTTAAAATGTATGCTTATTTTTTTATTATTTTTTTATTTTTTATATTTTCTTTTTAGTCATGGATTTCCAAATAATTTTAACCCATGCTTTTGCTACAACTATGTAAAAAATGAGGAAAACTGAATACTACAACTAACCCATTCCTTACCCCCAGCATGAAAAATTAAAAAAAAACACCCCCAATCCTTTCTAAGAATTCAAATTTAGAAAATTTTTATACATGCACTGGAAATGAATCAATGTGCCCCTCGATCAAGAAGACCCTCCAACTGCTGGAAACATTTCGATAGGAAGTCCTCAAACATCCTCCGTGCAGCCCCGACAGCTGCCCATGTGACTCCCTTACTTTCAGCCCCATAAAAAATCTCTGACAGGTCATCGGTTCACTTGCGACAAAGTGTAGAACACCGTGGAAAATGGATTCATATGCAACCCAGGAGTTTCAACACTGAGGGCATCATTCACTTCTTACGCTCTGAGATCAATGCATCGTTATCAAAGTTAATAATGTGGAGGCATCTTTTGACACAATAACTGTACATCAAATTATATATTAATAAAGATGAATACACTCCTTTAATTAAAATAGGTTAAAATTAAAATATATAATAATAAAAAATACAAAATTATTAGTAAAGAAATAATTTATAAAAAAGACTAATAAAAGAAACTATCAACATTATTTCGAATGAAAAAAATTTAGCTAAACCATCAATAGAAATTAATAATAAATGGAAATTACTACTAAAAATATAAAAATATAATATCACTTCCCTTACACCCAACAATCCCGATCACAACAATCAAAATAATCATATAATCACACATGGTATTAGACGACATTGTTTTATTTTTTTATTATTATCTTCCATTCATTCAAAAAAGACTTTAAATCTGAGGATGGAAAAAAATCCCGAAAACGTTAAAGATAGTCATTTACATCACGAATCATCGAACTTCCATCATAGACCTGTGTACCTCCCTGTGTCCTGTAACGTTTCTTCGCGGTATCTTCGTCTCTTCTGTATATCTTCTGTGTTTTAATCTGATCTTCGTCTCTTCTGTATATCTTCTGTGTTTCTTCGTTCCTGTGTTTCTTCGTCCTGAGTTTCTTCACAAGTTCCTGTGTTTCTTCGTCCTTAAACTTTTACTCTGGTGAATTTTTTTCATTGTTTTTTTATTATTTATTTTAAAAAATATTTAGAGTTCAATAAATATTCCTTTACAAGTGGGTGCATTAAAATGAATTAAAATGACCGAATTATATTTGGAAACTATTTCTGCTTTGTTTTACTTAAAAATCACGCAATAAATGCTTACAAACAATTTAATGATAGTTATTTCTTTAATTCACCAATCTCCGAAAGCATTTGATTTCAAAAGAAGCCTTTCATTGTTATGAATTAGATGAGGTTGCCGAGGAAGCCTCTGGTTGCTAAGCAAGGCGTACTTCTAAGGGAAACGTATAGTTCAAACTGAATAAAACTATCTGAAAAGTTAAATGGAGAAAGTCCTATTTTAATTAAAGGAGTGTATTCATCTTTATTAATATATAATTATCACTACTCCTACGTTTATAATATAATGTACATCAAATATTCGTTAATTAAATTATTCGTTAGATATAAACGTAGTCTTCTTTAGATTAGAAGAATCTATATAAAGAAACTGATAAAAATTTCAGGTGTATGTATTTTTAAACAGTCTGCTTAAAAACAGTGTGATATCTACAGGTAAATGTAGCAAAACAAATTAAAACTAGTGGAGAATGAAGATAATAAGTCATCATTTAGAGCTTATTATTGGTAGAAGCACGGTTAACAGTACCTTTTTATGATGTAACAATGCATGAATTTTTAGTGCACAGGCTTTCTTTATAGGAGGTGTTGGTCCAAAGCAATGACGTATATTAAAGATAGACTCCGAATCCCATTGTTGTAAGTTGAAGCAAATTGGGAAGCTCCATGCCCAGAACTGTCATGGCTGAAAGTGAGTGAAGATGATGCAAAACACATGGCTAAACACGAGAGTAGCTGATTATTAATTCTTTCACACGCCGATCACGAGGTGATAAGTTTATCTTTTCGTTTACTTTGTATTTAAAGTATTTTATCATTATATTTTATAAACAATTTTTCGATCATGGTTTCAAATTCAATTTCATTTCGATTGTCTTTCAGTAACGTATTTTCATTTTAGTTACGTATTTTTGATTTATTTTTGTGGAAAATGATTCCTGATCCTTTTTCTTGTCTGTTTGTACAGTTGTACGCAGAACAACTTTGAATAATGGTTTGGAATTAATTATTCCTCGGGGCCCAAAATCTTCAAAAACAAAGCAGCCAGACAGCTATAATTACTCCACGGCTCACTCCTGCCCAGAACTGTCATGGCTCGATTTGCTTCACTTTTTGCCCCTGTTAACAATAGAATTCGGAGTCTATCCTTAATATACGTCATAGGTCCAAAGACTAAAGCCTGAGCACTCACTAAAACGTCATGCATTGTTACATCATCATAAAAAGGCATTGTTAATCTTATTTTTCAGTGCTCAGGTTTAAGTTTTATGAGGTGTTAGTTGGACCAACGCCACCTAAAAAACAAAGCCTTCTCACTGCCTGTGGACTGCGTCATCAAACCAAGCCTGACAATCCAACTTAAATTGTTTACAACAAACGAATAAACGCCGATTACAACAGGCGTTGTCTTTTAGGTGGTGTTGGATAGACAGGCCCCGGCGCAGAAAAGTCACGTCACCATACAAGTTCGAGTAAAAAAGAAACCTTCATTTTTTTTATCTTGGATTTTAACAATATTTTTCGTTCGTTAGAAACAATGAAAATAGTATTGTTGGCCGGACTACTATGATCAGGTGAATTTTCCGCGCCAAGGCAACACCTCCTAAAGTGAAAGCCTCTGCATGGAAACGTCATACATTGTTTCGACATCATCCGAAGAAATGATTAATAGCATTTCTACCAATGATAAGCCCTAAATTTTGTCTTCGCATGATGATTTAACAATATATGACGTTTACGCGCTCAAGCCTTATCTTCAGGAGGCGTTTGCCATGACCTGTCCTCCTCTTTCTCTTTGGCTACGTACCAACATCGGATTGCAGATGCTTGCTGTGCCGCTTTTTTCGTGAAACGTGAAGCGTTTGCGTTTATCATCAATTATCTGCTGTTTTTGGAAGCAGATGTACTAGGTTGGCGGCGCTGCTGACGCAAACTTTCTAATTTGACTGCGTACAGGATTCGAATTAGTTGGGAAATTGCTTGCGGTGCGGCGTTCTGTCATCTTTTCTGCCTGATTTCTGCGCTCCCGTGAAGTCGAAAAATTTCATTTTATAAGTAATTTCCAAATAAATCTGCATTAAACTCGCAGTAATCCCTCATTTCAACAACCAGAGCTAGGAAGATTTCAACTTTATACATCTTTAATCATCATCATTCACCACACAAATTTTAAAAATTTTATTATAAGATTGGTTATTAATTTGAACCATGTTAGTTGAAACTATTTCCAACTTTTTTGTCGCGGGACAAACATATTGTTTTTCAGTGGAGTTGTTTTACAGACGAGCTCTGTCACGAGTAGACCCCCACCCCGTTTTCTCCAGCTCGGACTGTGAGCCTTGTATTACGTCTTTCAACTACTGAGCACCTTCTGATGTTTTTAACCAGTCATCATGATCAAAAAATTTGGCTTTAAGCAGCAGTTAACGACTTTGGTGTATCTTGTCGATTTTGAGTTAGTTCTACTATCGGTAGTAATGGGCGACACCAAGTTTTTTTAGTAATCGACTACTCGCGATTACTTTTTCGAAGGTATCGATTAATGGAATAGAATGACTAAAAGGAATCCGCCTTTCTACTGACGGGGAACCAGAGGAAATAGGGTAAACAAACTGGTAATTTTAAGATATCATTCATTACAATTGCAAAAAAAATTTCTGTTCTTACAAATCAATTTGGCATTTAGGAGAAGAATCATTTTGGTAAAATTCCCTGACTTTTCCCAGTTATCAAAAATGTCCTAACTTTTCCTTGCCGCTACTCACTCTGTATTAGATATAATTTTAATGTACGCGAGGCTGAAAGCTTGTAAGTAACACGCTCGTTAAGAATAAAATTGGCAACTCAGCAAGTTTTTTCAAGTTTTTTTGTAACCATTAAGTAAACAATTTGGAATATGGCTATAAAAATGGAATGAGCTTTATTGTTTAATGAACTTCACAGTGTTTAATCAATGAATGAAGTTCTGAACGTATTAAATACGAGCAATCAACCAACCATTAAATTTTCGATATTTCCGATCAACACTGTATATACAACTCTCATCTCAGTTAAGTTCCGAAAAAGATTATTAGAACATACAACAACACTTCAGGAGAAGAAAAAATTTATAAAAAATGGAATACTAAATCCATGTAGACATGGATGATTGAACACACATATGGATGCTGCTTCAATCTTTTTCCTACAAAACCAATTCCCGTTATATGTGGGCTATATTAACTAATCAGCGCCGAGGCCCGTATTTTTAATTGGCTCTGCACTTCAGTGGCGTTCGATAGTTGAGTATCGATTATATTTCTATGAAACTATCGATTACTCGCTTGTTTCGATTAGTTGTAATCGATTACTCCCATCACTAACTGCCGGTGAACAAAGACGAACGAGCGCGCGTGAGAAGAGAAAAATGAAACAGTCGTGATCAGGGTCTATGGAAGTAAAGTATCTTTACTTCTATAGATCCTGGTCGTGATAGTCTTAAAGTGAAATCTTTTCACTAAAATCCTTAGAAATTATATTATCAGTTAATTCTTCATGAGTTTTAATAAAACCTTTATAATGAGACGTATTTTTATAAATTTGTTTCGGAGAGACTTAGTTTAGAATGTATACAATCGCGGAGCCCAAAGATGAGGACAACCTTCCCTGCCACTCATCGCAATGATGGAGCAGAAGTTGAAGATTGGGTAACGGCGCACTCACTCCCTTATTTGTCATATCATTTTGGTCAACAATAATCATTTTTAATATTAAATTTAACTATCTTAAGACGTTAACATTCTTGGTGATTATAATCTATCCAACGAAAGTTAGAATAGGCGTGTCCAGTTATACTTCTAATTTCAATTGTTAGACATTGTTAATTTTTCAACTTTCGTTGGACAAAGTACTTATATATATATAAAATCAGAGTACTTAATGTAACTGAAAGTTAAACTGGTGAAAAAAACTTAGAAACCTTGAGTAATGTTTAAATCTAATTGTACACGTAAATTGAGTAATTTTCTTTTTATTTGAATTCCAGTCAAGTTTTGATTTGCCTTTTAATTAAATAGGATGTTGTTCTAAAAGATTTAACAGTATATTAAATTGTAACTGTAAAATTCTTCATTACTGTAATGGTTTTCATAAGCGTTTGTCCCTTTATTCTTGTTTGTTGCTAAATAAATTGTATTTTTTAACTTTACTTTCAGAGTTCTAAATTGTCAATTATCTTGGGCATAAAATCCTGGTGCAATCTCCTTCTGGGTCGAATTATCTTTTAATTTATTTCCTATCCGAGAAACACGGTTAGAAAGTACGTTTGGGCCTCGACTTAATTTCTAAAACCTATTCCAAATTAATCATTCTAATTTATTTAATTAATAAACTGGGGTCCTGGGTCCATTACAATGGCGCAATCGCGAAAGGATAATATTTAATAATTGTGGGTGTAACGTAGGATTTAATAATTAAGATTTAACGACAGCGTTACAATGGACCATTCTGTTAAAAAAAATAACGGGTGGTCCCAGAGTAAAACTAATATGCAAATTGTAATAAATTTCAATTTTTATTGATGTTGTCATCAACGGTGTAGTTAGGAGTCATTAAAGTAATTAATATTTAGAAATTATAATTGATAGTAAAATTCTATTGACGATTAAGGGTTTTAAAATTGTATTAGAATTAAGTTTTATTGACAATGTGTTTGTGAGCTGCGTTATCTCTATTCTTGACATTGGAGTGGAAAGTTAGAAATTTCCTTTGGGTGGAGAAACCTAGCAAAGAAAAATAAATCAGTTTTAGTAACCGAAATTAAAATTTAATAGTAAAGATGGAATTAGTAAACCAGCCGTTAGAAATTAACTTAAATAATGAGTACTTGGAATTAATCCGAGAAACACCGATTTATGACAGGAAAACAGACATCGAAAAGATCTTTCGGTTTGCGGAAGAGGTGATCGCTTGCACTGGAAAGTGGGAAGTAGTCTCTACTATTGTGATTGCAAAAGTACGGCTAAGAGTTACGCATTGTGTTATGTGTGAGAGAGTGGGAGATTTACTGCTTTAGACAGTTACGGCGAGTTTAAAGATAAATTGTTAATGAGATTTGTGAGAGATACACCTGATCAGAAGGAAAATAATTTCAATATTTGTGTACAGAGGAAAAGAGGAGAAATGCAAAATTACCCAACGTGGATAGCAGCTATGGGGAGAAGACTTATTACTTTCAGTAGAAGAAGAGGAAGAAGGGCACGAGATATCCAAGAAGGAGATGAAGCATTAAATCATAATGCAGAGAATACGAAACCGTGTTGTAGTATGTTATTTACCTTCCATAAATAAAAAACAAATTTAAATTAAATTAGTATTATGTTTAATGTTTACATTTCCTGGGAATAATGACATATAAAACTGTATCATGTAAAGAATAAAAGGAGAGGTGTAAGACAAATAATAAGCTATCAAATGTAAATAAAACAAAAAACAAGGGTATAAGCTAGTTACAAACAACTGTGAAAGAGACATTATTTCAAAAATATCAATAAAAACCTATAAAGTAAATAAGATGAGGCAACAGTTGATGAGATAACTTGTTTTAGCTTCTTATTAAAATGGACACAATTAGAGATAACTTCACTGGCGAGAACAATTAAAGACACTACAACGTACCGCATGTGGTAATATTAAAATCTTATAAATTCGTTCAGTGCATATCGTTACAAGTTGTTTAATATATCACTTGCCACAAGTTTACATTGAAAATTTCAAAATATTACCATAATGGTATCATTAGTACAGGTTACCCTGATCTAAATCGTCCATCATCCAACGTATTATTCACTTTTTTATATTCGTTCATGGCATATTCTTACGAGTTGATTGACAATTTATACGCCGTATCTTGGAATTGGAAATTTCCATTAGTACCGTAATGGTATTAATAGCAGACGTAACACTGAATCAAATTTGTCCCTCCGAATATATTAGCTAGTCTTAGTTATTCGCTCAGGACATGTCATTTCCACTTCGTATATAAATTTGGCCCCATTTTATTTTTAAAATAAAAAAAATCATATTTGTACAAAATGAAATCAAAATATATACAATATATACACAATTTATTACTACAACATAGATTCACTGACGCTTTAATATTAGAGAGCGTTGTAGAGCGTTGTAGCTTTAATATTAAGTCTACTAACGCTTTTAGCACTTCACTTTTTGTCGGAGTAGCACAAACGAAAGTTTTTCGTGAGAAGTCATCGACGGCTACTAACAGGAATTTGTTTCTATGGATAGAAGTGGTAGGCATTAGTCCCACTGTATCCACGTGAAGTAGCTGTAAAGGACATGTTGACCGTTGACCTTGTACAATGTTATGGGGGGCGTTGCATAATCATGTCTGAAGGCATGCAACACATGGTTGGTTATCAATTAATAGCGGCAAAACTTCAAGACAGCGCATGCTATGGTGTTTCACGGCTGCGGTGAGTTTTTTTTACGATGGATGGCCCAAAGCATTGTGAATATCACTGTAAGTGACAGCCATTGAAAGTATTGGGGGAATCCGTTCGGGAAACTGAATGGATATTTGAGACCACGGGAAAGAACGAGAGGTCCTCCACGCCCTCCTGCTTAGCGATGGTCGTGCCCTTGGGTGAAGTAATGGAATAACCAGCTGGGCCGAAAAGATGACTGTAACCCTGCTTTAATAATTGACTCATAGAGACAAGATTAAGGCGCGCGTTTGGGGCCTAAAGCGCGTCATGGAGTTTTAAAACTGTTCCTGAATCTAATAACACGCCCAGTGCCGATGGCAGCAATCGTTTTCTTAGTGTCTGCAGTATGTATCCACTTATGACAGCTTTGAAAAGAATCAAAGAACTGTTTTTCTGTAATTACGTGAAACGAGCTGCCCGTGTCAACTATCCAATCCTTGTTTGGAACACCAACACAGTTGGCTGCAGGTTTCTTGCTTTGCCCTACAGGATTTGTGAGGCTTACGCTTAGGACGTGAAGCTGATACACGCGGCATGCGCTTTGTTGATGCAGGATCCTGTGAACCAGAGGATATGGCGGTGCGTAAAGTAGCTGGACCTGCACTAGTGGGATAAACTTTGGACGGACAAACCGTTTTTACGTGTCCTCGGCCTCCACAATTATGGCATGTTACGTCATTTGTTCGACGGGCATCTGGGTGTGGACGCAGGGAAGAAACAGTGGTGGCCCACGAGGCTACACCTATTGAGGAATTTAGTGTTGTGTGGTCCTTAAAAACCACATTTAGTTGACTCAGGAAGGTTTCAATTGACATTGATGGGTTTGATTGGACCGCGAATCTCAATAGAGTTGAGTTGAGGGGAGACCTGGGACCATAGAGTCAATCAAAATTTTATCATCCAGAACCAGGGACACTGCTCCAGCCTGAGCAGGATTTTGTAGAGTTCTTGTTTTTGGAAGCTGACATTGTTTTCTGAGAAAGCAATGTCAACCGCTGTTTGTTGCATTGCTATAGGGTTTCTCTGTAGAGTTTGTTTCTTTTTGTTGAGTTCGGTAGAAGTTTTCATTTGAGTGGGAAGCGCAGTCCCTTGCTGTTAGCGCTTTTACTACATAGGCATTCGGATCGTCAGCGTTTAAGAAACGCAAGGCTGAGAGACGCCGCATTATTTCAGCCTGTGTCACTGAATCCAGCCTTCCATATCGACGCTTAATTGCTTCCCACAATGTATAGGGATTGTCATCTTGAAGCATGATGACAATATCCTCACTCACCATA
>JAHWFO010057416.1:0-61408 GCA_023313115.1 Rhysida immarginata | reverse complement strand
CGTGATATAATCCGAGAAACTATGGCACGTGATAGATTCAAGGGGTTAATGGCATTTCTTCACGTAGTTGATCCTGCAAATGAGGTTCCTAATGATCAGCTTAAGAAAATAAGACCTCATTTGGAGAAAATATGTGTGAATTGCGAAAAATTTTTCCAGCCTTATAACCATACTGCTGTTGATGAACAAATGGGAAAATCGTATTCGACAACATCTGGGATGAGACAATTTATGAAAGATAAGCCAGTCCGTTTTGGTTATAAGCTGTGGGTTTTGGCGGATTCCATAACAGGATATACTTGGAAATTCTCTGTGTATACGGGGGCTTGGAAAAATTTAGTTCCCATGGACTTGGCTACGATGTTGTTATGTCATTGACAAAAAAATTACGGCAGCAGGGTTATAGGTTATATCTAGATAACTACTATACATCCCCTGTTTTGTTAAATGATTTACGGAATTTAGGGATATTATGCTGTGGCACTTGCAGAGAGACCAGGCGACAATTTCCTTCTGCCTTGCGTAATGGTCAGACCTGGGGTAAAAGTGCTGAAAGAGGGGCAGTAAGGTGGTTGAGATCAGAAAACATTCTCTACCAGCAATGGAATGATACCAAGGTTGTTACCTTGGCATCTAGAATGCACAAAGCTAATGACTATGCCATTGCCAAATGATACAAAAAATTGACGGAAAAAGACTCGAATTGAGCTGCCTAGACCTTTAGCCGTGGAAGAATACAATAAGTACATGGGTGGTGTAGATCTTTCGGACCATCTGATCAACAGCTACAACGTGCTGCGCAAATGTTTGCGTTGGTGGGAGACTTTGTTCTTTCATACCATCGATATAGCCGTTGTGAATTCTTATATAATATTCTGCGATCTTAGAAAAGCATATCCTGTAATAGAAGGGTTGCAGAGAAAAAAAACCTATAGCCAAAAGGACTTTAGAAAAGAATTAATTTCTCAACTTATGGGATTCAGCCCCGATGCTAAACAGAAAGCACAATTACCCAAGGAAGTAAATGATCCTCATTCGCCAGAACACATAGAAAAAAGAAGAGTGTGTGGCATCTGTAGAAGGTTTCGAACTTTATGGGTGTGTGGAAAGTGTGATTTGCCAATATGTCTGCAAAAAGACAGAAACTGTTTTAAAGTTCATGTTTCTAATAACTGATGATCATTTTAGAAATACAGGGCTATTATGAATGATTCATTGGATTTCAGAACATATTATTTTCCTAAGTATTATTGATATTGATAAGAAGTGCACACACTCTATGAATATTCCCTGGGCAGTAGTAGGGATTGGTCTATTCATAGAGCTTGTACACTTCTTTCCATGTGTCATTATTTCTGTATATGTAATACTTTAGAAAATACACTGTGTTGAAATCTGATAAATCTTTTTTATATTTAAATTTGTTTAGGAGTGATATAGTGAAGTAACTTCCAGGAAAATTTGGATAACAACTCATCATATTCAAAATATCTGGTTATAGTCTAATAAGAAATTATTATCTTAAATTCTAACAAAATATAAGTCTATGTAGATATTTAGCATAGAACTTTTTTGTAAATTATCCTGATCATAATTTAATTTTAAACTTTGCTATGTAAAATGCATTACTTCAATTTTGTTTGCATTTGCCATATGAGGTAATTCCTGAATTTCCTGGTATTTTCTTTATTGTTATCAACCCCATCTCTTGTTTTGCTTTCATCAATGTTTTGCTATTAATATTAATTTTTGCTTCTTTCCATTTTTCACTTACAGTAGAACAACATGGAGACAAATAAAATGGCTAGATATTTCATTATTTCAGGTACTTGGATGTT
Source organism: Rhysida immarginata (assembly GCA_023313115.1). Taxonomy (NCBI): domain Eukaryota; kingdom Metazoa; phylum Arthropoda; class Chilopoda; order Scolopendromorpha; family Scolopendridae; genus Rhysida; species Rhysida immarginata. The sequence continues at coordinate 59,570 of JAHWFO010057416.1, read as the reverse complement.
TGGAACACATATATTTTCCAAAAAATAGATGACAATAAAATATGTTTTAATTTAAATTTATCTTCTATAAGGTTTGTGAAACTTCATCATACTTAACATCATCTTCAGGGCTCAATCATCATCTGATGCTGTAGTTACATACTTCTCACTAAACTAAACTTATATAATGTCCACAGGTAAATAGGAATTGATTGCAGAGTCCCACTTTGTCTAATGTCACTGGGGATCTTGTATGAGCTAATGTTTGTGCTACAAAAAGTATAATCAGTTTCTGATTTCATTTCTGATAACTTCTATTTATTTTTCAGGTCTGAATTGCTGCTCTCATTTTGTGTTCGCGAATAAGAGTTAATTCATCTCTTATTTCATATGATAATTTTCAGAAACTCTTCGAAAATAGCCAAGGATATGTTGCTAGCTGTTACATTATTAAATAAATTTTTGTTTAATTATGGAATTCATAAAAGTAATTCTCCCTCTGTCCCAAAATATGGTTTACATTTTCAGCATTTTTTGTTCCGAAATGTATACAATATTTTGGAATAGAGAGAGTATAACTTTTGTAATATGTATATACTTCTTTATAATTTCTATGATGATTATGGTGTAATTTATGATTGTAAATTTTTTATGTATGAGATATTTAATTCTATAAATGTTTTTTGTATGAGATATTTATGAATAAAACATAATCAGTGTTGTTATTTCTAAAATCATGAAGATAATTCTGAAAATGTATCCCCGACCAGTAAATAAACAATTCAAAAAACTCAAAACTCAATTTTGTTTCATAAGTATTTTTATAAAAATAAAATATTTACTATTATGTCTCTGTGAAATGCTGTATGATGTTATTTCAAAAGCAGCAAATCTCATATAGAATAAACAAACATATTAGTACCAAAATCCTATGCAAATATGAATCTGCATTTGAAAATACAACAGAGGTTTCATTCTTTTAGTCTTAACCTAAACTGAATATTACCCGTATCTACAAATATTTCTAGAAATTAAAATATTTATATAAATATTACTAAGGCAATCATTTGCATGTTACATTTCAAAAAACGAGAAAGAGAATTAAAATAGCAATTTTAAAAAATTAAATATTATAAATTCGCGTTTTGATTATATTAAACAATACTTTTCTAACAAAAAATAAAGCTTGAAATTATATTTGTAAAAGTGACATGATTATTATATAAAAATAATCAAATATGACTTCCCTGCATAGCTGTTACTTCCCTGCAGGGCTTTCATTGAGTTTACTATAACAAGGTTCTCACCTGCAGCAGCTGCAGGGGATTTCAATAGTGATTCAGGTCAGGTAAGTGATAACAAATGATGTCATATGGCGTTTTTATGTGAATGTAAACCTTACACACCTACACATAAATATTCATAACAAAAAACGTAATCAAAATTAAAGAAAATTTTTTTTTATTGTACACAAGACATATCACAGCAACTTTTGGCTATTTTCGTTTTTCCAGAGACTGAAATAATTATTTACTACAATTCACGAAAAAAGAGCCTTTTCTTTTTATCAAGTTATGATGTATTTTTTTTATTTTTTTAAAAAAAATCGTTATATATAAGGAATAACATAACTTATAAAACAAAAGAAAATATATTTAAATACACGTATAAAAAATTTGAAAACAAAAACGAGCTTTGATGAAGTCTCAATCATTCCTTAAAAAATGGTGGCTGGGAAAAGGTTAAATGCAGACTGTTAACAAATCCTGAACTTATTAATGTGATTAATCTATGTGCATTGAATATATTAAAAGGAAAAATCCCGTTAAAAAAAAGTGAAAATGCATGTCTAAAAAAACATAAAAAGATATTGAAGATTTTAGCTGCAAGAAAATATTCAAATCGTCGAAAAAAAACTAATTCTTGGTCAGAAAGGTCAGAAAGATTGATTGGAGGTCACTAAACTTTTTATTACAGTGTTTCGAAAAATGCAATTATACCCTGTGAGTAATTTACTGGTTCATCTTTAGAAAGACCATTGTCATAACTTGACAAAGAAATAAATGAAATTTTTTACATAGAGATTTAGATGAATATTCAAAAGCAAAACTGTATTTAAATTTACTACAAAAATATTTAAAATACAGTAAGCTTTATATACAAGAACCAATACCAGTGAGACCTATTATTGAAAAAACAGAAGAAATAACAATTGAATTCATACCTAATAGAGAAACAGATGTAGATAATAGCATACCAATTGTTGAATTGGATTGGCCAATTTTTGAAGTGGACAGAAAACCTATTGCAGAAATTTTAGAAGTACTACCGTTAAAATATAGAGGACCTGTAAAGAGAGTCTTAGAATCAGCTCGTATCGAGTGGGACAATTTAGGTCAGTTTTCTCATCATGATTGTGTTGTGATTGGTTCACATGTAGGAGGGTTATCACAAGGAATTATTACAGAATCCAATGCGACTCGTAATACAATTTCAAAAGAGGCTGGATGGAAAGAGATTCAAACTATCATTAAGCCTAAAGATTTGAAACGTTCTTTGATTCCTCGACAGCGTATACTTAAGGAAACAGATTGACAGCGTATACTTAAGGAAACAGATTGACAGCGTATACTTAAGGAAACAGAAGCATCTGCAAAGGAAGGTACAATTGAATGGAATGAAGACTTCTATTAAGGAGCAGTTGCATAAACTTTATTACAATCCGAGCTCAGCTGGTAGCTTTGGTGGTGTTTAACGTTTGTACAGAGAAGCAAAACAAAACAACATCCCGGTGACTATTAATGATGTTATATTCTCGTTGAGTGGTGAAGATAATTATACACTTTATAAACCAGTAAGTATATAATTTTTATGTAATCGTATTATTAGTTATGCAAAAGATGAGATTTGGGCAGCAGATCTCATTGATCTAACGAACTTCTCTTCTTCTAATGATGAACATCAATATTTGTTAACAATAATTGATATTTTCTCCAAGCAAGCGATTGTACAACCTTTAAAATGGAAAGATGGTAACACTCTTGCAAAGGTTTTCAAAGAATTATTTGAAAACAATAAACCCGAATTTCTTAACACAGATAATGGTCCAGAATATTACAATGAATCTGTGAAAAAAGTATTAAATAAATTTGGAGTTAAACATTATTCCAAAGAAAACAAGGATATCACGTCTTCAGTTGTGGAACGGTTCAATCATACATTTTGAGAGAAATTATATCCTTATTTACATGCAAGCAACACTCAAAGATATTTAGAAGTAATACCAAAACTTGTTGATGCACATCATACAAGTTATCACCATTTGATTAAAATGAAACCTATTGAAGTTGAAAAACGTAATCAACATACTGTTTTACATAATCTTTATGGTCAGGGATTAAAAAAAGGTGATACTGTAAGAATAGTTAAAAGACGTGACATCTACTCTCGTGGGTTCACTCCTCAATGGACAGAAGAAGTATTCACAGTTCAAGGGATTAAATCTCGACAAGAAATTCCTATGTATATCACAGAAATCCGATAAAAGGAAGTTTTTATTCATATAAATTACAAAACATTGCAAGACAACGTCAGAAGTTGTATAAAATAGAACAAATACTGAATATTCGTAAGAAAAGAGATGGGGCAGTCGAATATTTCGTGCGTTGGTTAGGTTATCCATCTTTATTTGATTCTTGGGTAACAAATTTACATGAAGCACAAAATAATAACATAATGGAAGAATTTTATCTAACATTACCATCTAATAATTCCCAAGCATTTTTTCCAACAAACACCCTGCAAAATTACAACACAAAGTTAAGTGAACCGATCGATTTAGCTGGTGAATGGGATGTTGCTTTGTCAGAAATTCATTTTCCCAATAGTTTTTCTCAAGAAAGTATTGTGTTGGAGAAAGATGATCTCTCCAAAGTAGTTCTTTATAAATTTGACAATGACAAGAAAACCGTAACTGAAACTGATAAGTTTTTTGAACTGCTTTGCACAAAAGAAGGTAATGTGTATTCTAGTTTGAAGCAACTTACCAATGCTATAATTGTCAAACTCAAAAATCATAAAGAAGGAGGAATCTTTGGAAATGTAGCTACAATGCCAGCACCGATCTATATTCTACCTTATAAACATTTTCAATTGAAGAATTTTGCAGATTCAGCTAAGAATTATTACGTGCATATGATTTTAGGAAAAAGATTAGCAGAATGGTTAGGATTTGATAGTGCACAATTTCCAGTAACAACTAACAAAGTAGAAATGCGAATCATAGCATCATATCCAGCTCAATTGATACCCACCAAATTTATCGACAACTTGTATGTTTATTCTGATTTAATAATTCCACAACATATCAGTGCACACGTGCACCACTGTTAAAAATTGTACATGTGCATGGTGAGCAGGGTGAATTAACCAATGTGATTTTTTCTAGATTGCAATATGTTCTGCTTATAAAACAGAATTTTTCAACAGTTGATTATCGATATCAGAAATGACATTGGACAAAGAATACCATTTGGTCATTATGGTTATGTCATTTGCATTCTTCATTTTAGAAAAAAGAGTATATAATGCGTGGATTTTTTTTTATAAATGGATTTTTCTCCTACATAAGTCACTGACATCGTGCAAAGAATTTTGTTCTTTACAATGAAGCGTTGTCGCCCATACATAAACTATTACATGAATCAGGCAGGTGATCAACAATTGCCTGTCTTCTATGACACAAAATTTCAAAGGGGACATGAGTTAGGAAGTTTATTCAGTTCAATCGGAAGATGGGCCTTACCAATTTTATGAAAAGTAACACCCTATTTAGGGAAAAAAGCATTAGCAACAGGTGCAAGTATTATAAGTGATGTTGTTGGTGGGCAAGATTTAAAAGAAGGAACAAAAGAAAGGTTTAAAGAGACGGTAAAGGAAACTGTTGACGACCTTGGAAAGAAATTACAAAAAGGCTCGGGTAGAAAATGCAAATCACATGCAACTCAAAAAGTGAAACGACATGCAAAAAAAAGTAAAAACAAAAAGGAAATCTTGACATTATTTAAGAGTCATCATGTCACTCATTCATCCCACAAGTTGCTTTTTTCTTTTGAGCTCACTGGGTTTGTTTAGTGTACCACCAACTCAGACAAGCTGTGATAATACACGCGTGGTTGAATACAGACCTTTAGCAACTTTATCAGCCGATAGCATGGTAGACTTTTTTGTACCTGGTAGTGCTGACGAATATGTTGATTTAGCTGAAACTTTATTGTATTTGAAATTCTAAATTAAAAAATCAGCTACAGAAAATTTAAATGCAGATGAAAGTAGTCATATTACATCTTGTCAGTTGTTATTACAAAATTTATTCAGTCAAATTGATGTATTTTTTAATGGAAAATTAATTTCTGGTGGTAATGATTTTTATGGATATAGCCTATTTGCAAACGATACTGAATTACAATGAAGATGTCAAGAACTAGAAACTTTCTGTTTCATTTTGGAGGAAAGAAAAAGAGAGGAAAGCAGCTATTCTGAACAGTGCATCCTTAGAACTGATTGGTTGTGTACATGCTGATGTGTGCATGGAACCAAAACTGTTCCTTAATAATGTCGAAATAAAATTCAGACCGGTACCCAATAGATCTGAATTTTTATTAAATGTTGCTGCAGCGGAGATCGCACTCAGATTGAAACCCATCGCTATATCCGAGGAAGCGGTGCTTTTGATTCGAAAAATTAAAATTTTACCAAGTATTCTTTTGGCACATGCACATGCATTAGCAAGTGGAAATGCAAAATATCCCTTTCGCAAGACTGAAATCAAGGTTCACAAAGCCATCCCTGGTACAAATTCAGCAAGCATTGACAATGTGTTCCAAGGACAAATACCAAATGAAATCGTTATTGGTCTTATTAAACACAACGGATTTAATGGCAATTATGCAAATGACCCTCTATGTCTGTCAGTGTTGATGGATATTTTGTGGATAGTAAACTTATCACGATGGATTTCACAAATAAAAATTATGCATATGCATATGCAAAAATGCTTAGTGGGTTAGAAAATCTTTCTAATGGTATATCTTATAAGAACTGGGGAGAAGACGGTTACACATTATTTTGTTTTGACCTCACTTTGTTTTGACCTCACCCCCGATCATTAGCAGATAAAAGCTCTCATATATCTTTGATACACAAAGGTGTGATCAGGCTTGAAGTAAAATTCAAAGAAAACCTCATTAGTAATGTTAACATTTTAATATATGGAAAAGCAGATAATTTGTTTGAAATTGATCATCAATGCAATATTATTATAGAATATTAAATATGGTAAACTATTTTTTAAAAAATGAAAAGTATAGAAATTGAAGAAATTTAATCACCATTGTGTTCAAAATTTCAAGGTGTTTATCCTAGCGATCGCATTCCATCGAAACAAAAAAGTTGGATATTTGTGAATATCGATCCTAGTACAAAAAAGGATCACATTGGGTAGTTTTGTCATGTCAAGAATATTGCAATCCGTTGGGGTTACCCGCCTGTGAACTATACTATAATTGAATATTTATCAAAATGTAAACACAAAAGGTGGTAGTATAACAAAATACGATTTCAGAAATTTAATTCTAAAGTTTGCACGCATTAGTGTATTTATTACATTTATAATGCATGTAAAGGAATTCATCCTGATAAAATAATTGATGATTTGTTAGATCAGAATGATTCTGGTCACTATATATATATCAATTTGTGCATAAATTAGAAAATATTTAATGTTAATATTGTATTCTTTTAACTAAACAGGTGGTGGCCTTACAGTATAAGGGAGGGACATCAGGAGTTCCAACTAGTTTTGCCATTTATTCCCGGCTTTGTCAAGGATATACAGCAAGAGGCATGCAAGCCTTTATATACAGGGTGTTTCAAAATTATGTACAATAAATTTAGTGACATATTCTTCAGGTCAAAAGAAGACGAAAATGTTCTATAGCACTTTGTCTGGAAACGATTTGTTTGCGAGTAATCCAAATCCAGTAGGGAAGCACGGTACTTAGCGGACAATATTTTAGCAGTTCCAGCGTTTCGACCCAACAGTAGGTTGAGTGGTTTGTTCCATTTAAACCTACTTTAGGGTTGTTCCATTAGTTGTTTATGGTTGTTTCCATTACTGTAGTTTCACTACTGTACATCCACTAGGAAAATCAATTTCAGAACATTTGCGTGCTTTGACATACGCATTACGATTTACGTAAAAAAAAAGTCATGTACACGTATTCCAGTGCAGAATACACTGACATGCACCTAATGTATGGCCTTGCGGACGGAAATGCTGTGGTAGCAAGAAGACTCTACCAAGAACGCTTTCCGAATAAACGTTTGCCAAATAACCGAACATTTGTATCTGTCGACAGACATTTGAGGGAGCGTGGTTCCTTTGGCCGTCAAACAGGACAAGGGCGGCCTGTAGCACATTCTCCGGATGAGGAGGATGTGATAATTGACATCATACATGATGAACCACAGACAAGCACCCGTCGTATTTCTTCCATGGTACACATTCCGCACTCATCTGTTTGGCGCATTCCTCACCGTCAGCTTTTGCATCCATACCACCTGCAACTGGTTCAGGCACTGTATACAACGGACTATCCACACCGACAACGATTTTGCCACTGTATACAACGTCGTCATGCTGCAGACTAGTTGTCTCAGCGAGATACTTTTCACGGACGAAGTAACCTTCACCCAGACAGGAATCGTAAATTCTCACAACCAGCACCATTGGGCAGATGTCAACCCGCATGTTACCAGAGCTCAAGCGCATCAAGAGCGTTTCTCCGTGAACAGTTAGTGTGGAACTGTCGGAAATAACTTAATTGGCCCTTATGTGTTGCCGCCACGATTGACTGGGCGAACGTATCTTTTGTTTCTGCAGAATGCATTGCCAGAATTACTGGAAGATGTTCCTCTTTTGATAAGATCTAACATGTGGTTCATGCATGATGGCTCTACAGCACATTTCAGCCATGTTGTGCGAGCACACCTTAATGCTGCATACACGAATCGGTGGATCGGTCGAGGTGGACCGGTAGCCTGGCCTGCAAGATCACCCGACCTTAATCCCTTGGACTTTTTTCTGTGGTGTCATGTGAAAACGATCGTCTACAGCACAGAAGTTCATAACATTATTGATCTGTGACAAAGAATTGAAAATGCATGTCAAACCGTTCTTAATGCTGGCGATGAACTCTTCCTTGACATCAGACGGTCGCTCTTGCAACGAGCCGAAGCGTGCGTGCGAGCTGGTGGCGGGCGCTTTGAACAATTCCTGTAATTTGGAGCCACGGGTTTAGTTGGCTGTATCGCGTAAATATATCGTTTCCAGACAAAGTGCTATAGAACATTTTCGTCTTCTTTTGACCTGAAGAATATGTCACTAAATTTATTGTACATAATTTTGAAACACCCTGTATATATATATATGAGAGGTAGACGAGACACAAAAACCCTGGAATACAATAAAAGTTATTAATTAAAAAATAAAAAGTAAATAAATAATGATTAATAAAAAAATATACAATTTAAAATTATTAAATAAAATCAAAATAAAGAGCTGACGTTTCGGATAGAGACAATTTTTTATCAAAGCAAAACAGTTACAACCATATTTACCTGTTACACTGCAAGGTTTGCCAGAAACAGTATGTTGGAGAAACGAGTAATACCATATGTACCAGATTCGCCAGATATAAGTTTGACATCCTTAGCAATGCTGACACCCCTGTCGCTAAACACTTTAATTCCCCTGGCCAGTCTTTACAGGCCATCAGCCTACTATGAAGAATTTCGTATTTTTTACTTCATGGACTTGCAGCTGCTTGAGTTTTGTACAATTAATTTTACTGTCGGATGTCCGAGACTTTTCACCTGCTCTCCGAAGTAGAAAACCTTCAATGCAACGTGCCTTTCTCCAGCGCTCCTTGTCTTCTTTTAGACCGTGTCTACATGACCAATGTTGATTGTTCCACCTAGCTTATCTAGCAACTGCTCGTCGTTCTGTATTTTTGCTTTTGTGATTATTTCTTGGTTGCTTCTGTTGGTTTTCCTTGCAATAAAAGAAATATTTTATTTGGAATACTATTTGATTTAATTGCGGGGAAAAGTATTTAAACATTTTAATTATTCACCATAATTATCTTTTTGCTTTGTAACGTTCCCCCTCCCCGACCATAGATAAGCAAGGCACACAAGCCATCCAGGCAATGTGTCGAGGTGAGTTGCATTAAGGATTCGGACCAAAAACAATTGAAGTGCCACCTGATTCTGAAATATTCTGTCAACAATCTACTTTATTTTCAATTAAAAATTTATCATATTCATATTTCATGGTTGCAGTTACTTGACTCTTTTAAACAACTAGGGGTCCCTTAAATTCAATTTTACATCTACAATTACAACTATTCGGAGCACTCTCCAGATTAGACTAACATACTGGCACTCGTTTTCGTAACTCACTTGGGTGGTCAGCATGACGATGTTACTCCAGTCTAATTTGGGAGAGAATACCTGTGCCAGTGGCCACCAATGTCGGCTGAACCTCACGTGCCTCCGCACAAATATTCCTAATATTCAACATACGCTTTCGCGTGATGTACCCTCCTTTGATTCGGCAAATAGGGGGGAAGAACTGGGACCCCTCTTGGTAGGCACGCAAGGACCTGACCCAAGGACCCCAGGCAAGGCACACGTTACGTCAGTGCATACAGGAGTTTAATAAACTGACCGTGTGCACGATGACTCCTATGCACCAGTGTATTTACCTTCTCCCTACTGGATACCCTGATATGCTTTTAACGACTCCCCCATAGAACAAACCCAGTGTGCAATCAACCACCTAATATGTATAGCACCAACAACAAATACTTTTCATATTTTTTACAGAATGGATTATAATTCACGGTAATATCTGATGGCTCAGTTATTTATTCTAGAGTACTGCTCTACTACACCATGTGGTGTCAGCATCGACACGAGGTTCGTTATTCGCTATTGCACTCAGCGGGAGGACCGATGTCATGGCGGAAAACTACGCTCTGCTAAGTGTTTGATATGCTTTAATATCTTCACGCGGTGCAACAAGATAACTTAAAGTCACTCACCAATAACTGCAAATTGACCATTTTACCATCTAAGAATGCTAATGAGAGCTGCTCCACACTGTTGATAACTTGCGCTCCTTGACCCGGCGGCGTCATCGGTTCGCTTGCGCAGATATATCACTAAGCCCAGTTCAGTCGGTATGTCACAGTTCCATCATCAGTTGCAAAACTCGAAAGCGATATGGTAATTAATTAGATTAGAAATTAATAATTAACAAGAAACCAACTACTAAGACATATTTACGTTCCGATGCCTACTCCATGCTTTCGAGTTTGAACACGGCAGACTCACAACAAACGAGCGCACAGAAAATACGTCTGTTCTGCTCCCAGATTTTTATAAAAAAACAAACAGAATCTTATAACAAAAGTTTACAGCATGCTTGTGAATGCATTCAAGATTCTCGGAAAGCAATCGCAACAATCCTCTGCTGGAAGCTGAGGCAATCTGTGACAACAAAAGAAAATTCCCACCGCTCCAACAGAGGATTAATTATGATCGTCCATACAAATTTAAACTACACTTCTCCGTACTAACAACACTCATGCACGCGATAACACAACAAATAACAGATCACGCATCCATTTACACACATTAACATCCATCCTTGATCGTATTAAATTTACTAAACTAATAAAATAAACGTAGATAATTCCTAACGATCATGCAAGGGGGCCAAAGAGTTCAAAAAGGATGTAATGGCCAGTAGAATACAATAGAATAAATACAAAATTTTTTTAAAAGATACACAAAAGAGAAGTTGTACAGAGATGGTGCATTTAACGCGGACCGAAAAGAGGACATATCCGGTTGTCTGAAGACAAGAGGATTTACAAAAAAACAACAAAATAAAATAAAGGGGTAAGAAACTTACAAAATGCAGAAGAAACATAATATAAAGAAAACGAGAGAAAATCATAGTAGATCAGATAAAGAACTAAGTATTGCATACACATTAAAGTCCGTCTTGCAAGTGAGAAGCAAGTGTGGGGTGGACCTCTTTGCTTTGAATATTTCGATCGCTTCGAGGGTAGCAGTTTTTTCTGGTTTATTACAGATGTACAAGACAGACATAACCTCATCTTTTGTCTTCAAAGTGTGTTCGGAATCTGCGAGATGGTTTGCATAGTGGGAGACACGGTCCCGTTTTTTATACGAGTCAAAGTGTTCTTTGAATCGCAATGCAAGATTGCGGGTGGATAATCCCACATAGAACATATCGCAAAACGCACACAATTCAGGCCGGAAAACTCCGGACTGGGAATATTTGTTTGAGGTCACGGAGGTGGGTGGGTTCAGTGTGCGAGAAGCTGGGGTTGGAGTACGAAATGATATTCGGAGGCCAAGGGACGATAAGAAATCGGAAAGCTGGGAAAAATTAGGTTCCAGATATATAGTAAGGACCTCCACTTTTTAGTATGTGGCGAAACAGGAGGTGGGGAGGTGAGAAGGGCCAGTTTGTGGCAGTGAAGAATGCGAGAGAACGTGGAGGTTGCATATCCATTGGAGTGGGCGAGGGGTTGGATTATGCGGAGTTCTGAAGATCTGGATGGGGAGCAGAGGGGCACGGTCGATTAGGAATCTCAGTGAGGCTTGTTTGTGGGTGATTGGGTGTGAGAAGGAATGGTGTATTGAGTTGGAGGATGTGGTCCGTTTTCGGAAGACAGAAAAGCAGTTTGTGTGGGGGTTGTTGTGATGAGGATATCAAAGAAAGGGACGGACCAGTTAGTTTCTAGTTTAAAAGTGAATTGGATATGTGGAGAAAAGGAGTTAAAGATGTTAACAATATTAGTGGGAGTAGTGGATTGGGAATCAAAAGGATGAGGTTGAATGGTTGCCCACAAATTTTTCAACTTTTCATGTAACAAAAAGTGCATTTCACCGGTTCTGTATCTCATACACATATGTGTTCAATCAAACACCTTCTGAATTTGCCGAGAATTTTAATTTTTTAAAATCAGATTTAACAAACTTTTTTCAAAATTTATGAATATTTACTTAGTTTTAAATTTTTATTATGTATTACGGTTTCAATTGTCAAAACCACAACGCTGGACACAGACAGTCCAAAAACATTGACTAATTTTTTTTGTACGAAATCAAAAAAAATCGTTTGCAAGACTGAAATATGTGATGCTATTTCAGATGGGTTAAAAACCATTTCAGATCGTATCAAGACTTTTTTGGGTGGGTTATTGTGACTTATGACAAATGTGATGTATCTTTTGGAATATTTAACCTGTTAACAGGAGGATGTTTTATAGAAATAGATAAATATTTAAAAGCAAAACGTGCATTAAACAATATCAAAAGTCACGATAATCGATGTTTTATATATTCTGTGCTAGCACGTGTCAATCGTATTGATCGTTTGAATCATCCCAATCGCGTTCAACATTATAAAAGACATTTGAAACGAATTAGATTGCAGCAATATTCATTTTCTAACACCAATCGATGACATTCCTAAATTTGAAAAAGATAACAACGTCACGATTCACATGTATGGATACTTTAGGTTGGATATCACGATTCAAAGGTATGGATGGTTTCTCCTTTATATGTTAGTTCATTCAAAGGTAATAAAGAGGTTAAATTATTGGTTTTGAATGAAAATCATTATTGTTTAATTAAGAATTTTAGAGTGCTTTGTAGAACAAAGAAACATGATTTCTTTTCAATCAAAATCAAAATTAGTAATGCATAAAATATATTGTCGCGAACATAAACTGCAGGTATTGGAGATGCCCAAGACCAGTTACTTACACTTCGAACATTATGATTAACAATTACTTGTACCATTTGTTGTGTATGCTGATTTTGAGTGCATATTGCAAAAATCCAAACATGTTTACCCAATTTGGACCATTCATATACGTTACGTTATCAGAAACACATACCCAGCGGATTTTGTTAAGTGATAATAGATAATAAACAACAAATTGTTGACAAAAAATTCTGTAGAGGAGAAAATTGCGTTGATAAGTTCTTTTCTATCTTGAAAACGATTGCAAAAATTTTTTGACAAATTTAAAACAAGAAAAAACACTCAACGTGACACGTGATGTAGAACTATCAACTCAAAATTGTCACATAGCGAGCATAAGTTTTTGGAAGGAGAAATAAAAGTAAAAGATCATTGTCATTTGACAGGACAATTTCGATGTGTTGCACATCAATCTTGTAATTTAAAATATAAACATAAAGAACATTTACCTATTTTTTTGCATAATTTTAAATCACATGATTCGCACTTGTTAGTCCATTGGGTTGTCTTATTTTAAAAATGCGAATGTCAATGTCATACCACAGTTGAGTGAAAAATTTATCGCACTCAAAATTAAAAATTTATTATTTTTAGAATCCTTTCATTTCCTGTTGTCATCACTAGAAAATTTCGTATCGACTTTAAAAGATTTTCCGATTTTAAAGTCGTGTTTACCAAAATATGGAAATCTTCTTTCACATTAAGGAATCTATCCTTATGATTACTTTGAAAAATTAAAAGAACAATCTTTACCTTCTCGGGAATATTTGTATTCCTCTTTGACTGAAGGAAATGTAACCGAGGAGGATTATACTCATGCAAAAAATGTTTGGTCTGAATCAAATTGTAAAACTTTAGGTGATTATCACAATCTTTATTTAACAACAGATGTGTTATTATTAGCTGATGGATTTGAAAATTTCCGGAAAATTAGCATTCAGCATTATCAAATCTATCCTGCACATTTTTTTAGTTCACCTGGATTGGCATCGGATCCAGCATTGAAAATGACAAAAGACAGAATCGAACTGTTGATGGCATTGTTTGTTTTTTGTATTTTTTTTTTGAATAAAGGTCACCCATCGATATGCCAAAGCGAATAATGAGAAGATACAAAAATTTTAATTCGAAATCTGTAAATACATTTATCATGTATTACGATGCGAATAATCTCTATGGTCATGCATTGTTACAATCATTACCACATTCTAACTTTCAATGGTTGCAGCACGAAGAGATCGAACGAATAGATTTTACCAACATACCAGATAATTCAAACATCGGATATGTGGTAGAGGTTGACCTGGATTATCCTGATCATCTTCATGATGAACATTCGGATTATCCTTTAGCAACTGAAAACATAACAGTAATGACAGATATGTTATCTCCTTATAATAAAATCCTTAACAAACGATACAGTCTACCAAAAAAGACCACAAATTTGATACCAGACCTTTTTCCCAAAAAGAAATATGTCTCTCCTTACCGAAACTTGAAATTTTATTTGGAACATGGTATGAAACTGAAAAAATGTCCGACGCATTGTATCTCTTGTCCAGACACAGTGGTTAAAACCATTCATCGATTTTAACACAAATAAGCGACAGTCAGTGTCAACACAATTTGAAAAAGATTTTTTTAAGCTTTTAAATACTTCGATATATGGAAAAAGTATTGAAAATATCAGAAAATGAGAAAATATACAATTGGTAACTTCACTCAAAAAAACAGAGAAGATGTTTGCAAAGCCTAGCAGAACACACTGTGAAGACCCAGGACCTTATTGATTAATAAAATTTAGAAAATATCGATAAATTCAGTTAAAGCCAATTTTAAGGTCCCTGAGCACACCTTCCTTCCGTGTTTCTCGGATGGGGAACGAGTGGGTGGTTCGGCTCAATGTAACTTGGCATTGAGACTTTTAATTAAATAGTTTGTTTGTTTTTCTTAATAAGACGGACTCCAGTTTATAGTAACAAAACATTTATTAACAAGATAATAAGCAAATGTACAAAATGGTGTAAATTGTATAAAAATTAATAAAGCATTTAATAAAAAGAATTCATTTCTAGATTAGACAAGATCTCAGATAAGGATGTAAAATAATTTCAATTAACATCAATTCAATTATCTTTATCTCTAGAAGGGATTTAAGGCTTGATGGTATAACGTGATTGTGTAACCTTTAAATTAATTCTTTTTCATTAACATTTTGAGTATCAATTAAGTAAGTATTATAATCTGTGTTCTTTCCGTTCAATTGGAAGGATTTCATAAAGTTCAAGAATGAATTATTTCTTTCATAAATTTCTTTAGAATTAGAATATTATTTTTAAAAGAGAAATCGTTAATTATTAGATGCTGAACATCTTAATGCAAATTTTATGATAAAGAATTATGAATTACTATAGAGACTTGAATTAACAATTATTATGTTCTTTAAAGACTAAGAAGTTAAAACACACAATTAATAGTGGTGACCAAGGCAAGGCTTAAGAGGAGCAAGTGAATGCATAATACCCGTTGTCCTGGTCATCGTCTGGCTTCGTCGTGAAGACTCGGAGGGGGGGTCCGTTGTGGGCTCCGCGACGTTGAGAACTAACTGTTATTTTTTCTAGGATATATCATAATAATATCTAACAATATTCATTTTATTCAGTTCATGGTTGTAAATACTGTATTAATAGATAAAAGCTGTGAAAAGGACTTTCACTCTAACTAAGTCGACTGTTTCTCTGATGTGTCGTCCATGAAGAGTAGAACAGGAATGACCAGTCAAAGTCTCGCCTCCTACCTCACTCCGGAGAAGGAAAATCGAACCTAGCAAAACAAGACGTAGAACAGTTTTTTGGAAAATGTCGCAAGCTGATCGAGTCACATGGCCCTGTATGGTGATTGATATTTAGCGGATCAGCCAAAACGATCTCCAATGCAAGGAATTTGAGTAATTAGGGCTCACTCTTCAGAGAGAGGAATATGAATAAGTCCACTCCACCTGACAAAGCCTCCGTGGCAAACATTTTATGTCAATAAACATGATCGGTCGGAAATTTGAAGTCAAGTTCTGATGGAGAAATCATAGTTGCGGATTAAAAGTTACGAAATTCTAAGAAATTTTTCATAGAAGAGATATTAAATCTTATACTAGTAAAAGTTGATTGCAGAAACTTATTTAATACGTGAAATAAAATTCGTAGGTTCATGCCGTCGGAGAAAATAATAGCTAATGATAATCTTCTTGAATAATAATAATAAGAGCAATGTTCTTATAAAAACAATAAGAACAACATTCTTATAAAAATAGGGCCGCCACATCACTCCCACAGAAACGAAATTTCATTATCTTCTGGATATGAAATTTGTCAAAAAGGTTTCTGGGAGGTAACTCGGTCAGTCTTTGATCACCTGTTCTGAGCCCTCTTCCAAGTAGTCGCTAATGATGCCTTCCTCGCCGTCATCCACGTAGGGGCTACGCACTCACCTGACTCACTCCTCAGCTCTGCTCGGACATCAACACCTCCACATAGCACTTTATTATTTCATACAAAATCAATACATGAATAAATTCGCAAAAGCTTGCTATGTTTTCATTAATACATAAGAAGAATTGATTAAGAAATTTCGATATAAAAGATTACATTATAATGATAAGTTCTTGGTTACATAAAGTTATCAATATTTTCAACTAACATTTCCTTTCCATAATAATTAGAAAATAGTATACATTTTCAAATAATAAGGCAAATTTCATTAAAATATTACATATAAAATTCTAAGAGAAGTTCTATTTAAATCATATAATTTGTATTACATCTTTATTGGAAAATTCTTTTTATAAAAGTTGAATCATCAATATTCACTGCATCATTAAAAAATTATTAAGGTTTACTCTCAATATTCGTTCCGTTCGTTGCAGACATTCTCAGTTCGTTAACGCTATAAAAAATTTTTAAAAGTTCGTTACCGTGATAATATAAAGTCTTGATCACATGGTAGGAAAGCGTAAATAAAGTTCGTTTTCACCTGTGAGTAAAATATAGTTCATCTTAGCACGCAATGGTGGTATCACGGTCACAAAATTGTTGCTTGCTGAGGATAATTTTCCAGTTGAAAAATCGGTGGGGTTCAGCTGATGACATTAGTAGGTAAATGCATCATCACTCCTCTATATTTGGCCACCGAAATTAATCATAATTTCTAATCTTAATTCAATAGAATAATTAAACATAGACTAAGCATAATAGTTTAAGTGTATGTGTAAAGTGATTTTCAAGTGTGAAATAAAATTTATTGTATACATGTTTCATTTGCTCATTATCTAGAAACATAACATGAGAACCCTTTAAATAAAAAAAAAATAATCCCTTGAATGACACCTCTCTTCAACTCTTGTGACAACATGGCTGTTTGCTGTCTGATGTTCTGTAACGACACTCCTGCTTGTTCTACAGACATATATTGTGAATTCTTAGGTAAGTAATCTAAAAATGTTTTATTAAATTTTTCTATTTCATTAACAATTTCTTGAAATTCCGAGTGATTAAAAATTCCGATAATATCTGGTTCAACAAGGGAATTTGGATCTGAAAACGGTGAATTTATAGTTGTCACGCCCTGAACAAATGGCGATAGGACGACATCATCTCCCACTCCCACACAAGCATTCGGTATTTCTAATTTTCCCGTACCCTCTATCTTAAGAGTACGGCTTTCTTGGAATACTTTTGATCGTTGTGTCGGGCAGGCTATTGTGATGCTAGTGGGTTTAGCTACACTGTAGATCCATTGACCCAAAATATTACTTTTAATAAAGATGGGAGGGGAGGTTCGAATGAAATGCTTCTCGCAAAGCTCATAAATCGCCTGTTCGTCTCCCCGGAAAAGAGCTAGCTCACAACTCTGTCTCGGCACCTTAAAAATAGCTGAAGATGGGGAACAAATTTGAAATGATGCACTAGATTTACAATTTGACCACTCAAAAGCGCTAAGAACTAGATAAAGTTGTCGGTCACGTGAGACGGCTAAAAAAGGTTCGCGTGCATAAAAATACGCATACGCTTCCACGTGGGGAAGCT
Source organism: Rhysida immarginata (assembly GCA_023313115.1). Classification (NCBI taxonomy): domain Eukaryota; kingdom Metazoa; phylum Arthropoda; class Chilopoda; order Scolopendromorpha; family Scolopendridae; genus Rhysida; species Rhysida immarginata. The sequence continues at coordinate 41,579 of JAHWFO010057416.1, read as the reverse complement.
TTATAGGTAAACTAATTACTTTGTATACCTCAAATACATAATGGGAGGTAATTAATGGAATATCAATAAACAATCTAATCTGTCGTTCTAAAGCTACTGTAGTTACGGAGGCCCAAGAATAATAATGATAAACCGTTTCCCAATCAGGGGGCGATATTAGCGCTATATTTTCCGGCAACCTTTTCCCAGTGTCGGTTAATGTATCTAACAATACTTCTTCTGAAATAATATAAGTATTAAGCTTCCCTTGGCTTAGGCCATGAATAGCTCCTTCTAATTTAAAAAATTCTAATTGGAATTTGTTAAAAACCTTTTCTGCGTAACCTATGGCATTAGACAAAGCATTGTAGGCTACAGTACGGTTACGATCTTTAAAATATTGTTTCACTAACCAATTTTCCACACGTTTCATAATCAGAACCTCGTTGATGGTATTATTTAACAAGGTAGTTTGTTCGTCTACCAAATGTAAAACGCCGTCTTGCGTTTCTCGTAAGACGCTAATTTTATTGTTTAGATTTACCATTTCCTTATCCATAGCTACTCCGAACAAAGTTCTCAAGAGTTCTCCACCTAAATTAATTAAACCGCGATGAGCGCGTTGAAGCGTCAGTAAATTTTGTACACCTACAATGTCTTGTCGTAAGATACGCGATTCTCGTTCTAGAAAACGTAGTTCGTTATTTAACATGGGTTCTGTGCCTAAAATATTTTCATATTCACCGCGAATCTGTCTTAAACCATTAATGATACGAGTAATGCCTGTGTCGAAGGGTTCGAAAGATATGTCGACTACGATTTTCCAATTATTTGCCGAAATTGCTAATTCATTCTGTTTGGAAAAGATAACACCTTTGTCTAAACTTAATCCCCTTTGAATACCCAAAGAGATGGCGGGTAAGAGTGAAACTAGAAAAATGGCAATAAACATTTTTTTTTTTTTTGGCAAAAGTTCAGAAGGTACCCTGTTATATATTTTGAAAAAAAAAGGTGACGATACGAAGATTGTTTCTTCGAAATTGCTAGTCGGAAAACAATGGAAAACACTTGTTCGGTGTTTCTTCAGGTTCTAAAAATAAGAACATAATCTTATATTACTAGGGTCACTTATTAACAATACTTATGCAATTTTTAAAGAGTCACTAGTTTAACCAATACAATTCCGAAAGTGTTATACTTAAGCTAAAGCTTAATAAATTTCTAAAATTTCTTTAATAGCATGATTTTGATTATTGAAATTCTATTTTCCAGGCCGAAAATCTCCCTTAAGTTGGTCAAAACGAAACGCCAATTTATCTCTTTTTTTTCCCTTTTTTTTTTCTGAAGTAAGTCTGCCTTAACGACAGCAAATGTTATTTAATAATATCCTATTTTAATATTACTTGACTAATAATATCTTAATTTTTGTTTTTATCTATTCATATATTTTTCTTTTTTCTAAGGAAAGGTCGAAAGAAGATTTGCCAATCGAATAACAATAATTATCATTTTTCATTTCCCGGTCCTCTAATCCTCCTCATTATACACCTCCCAACCTTCATCCTCAGATGGTCCCTCTTCTTCCGGCCCCATCTTCGAACTCCCTGCCTCCCCATCTACCTTTTCTCACTCCTCTACTTCCTTCAACTTTTTCTTTAATCTTAGTACTAGGCGCTCCCCACGGCTCTGCTCGCTAGGTTCTTGTTCCGTCGTCGTCGCACTCTCGGGCAATCTAAAAGTTACTCTTGCCGTTTCCCGATCTCTCTCCCTACAGTCCACTCTCCTTGGGGCCGCCGCTCCCTGATCATTTTCCCGTCTCCTTCGAGAGCATGGGGGTGGGGGCAGGAACGCGACCGTAAGTTGGAGGTCTGTCTCTATAATCCGTCCACGACCTCCCGTTCCCCAACTAACATGTCCCTGCTCCCTCTCGAAGGCCCTCTCGAAGGCTACGGCTCGAAGGCTCTCTCCCAAATTCTCGCACCTGGCTGGCTCTTCCCCAGCTTCCCACCTCCGTTGTCTCTCCGCCCACATCCAATCCTGGATTGCAAGCCTTGCTCGTTCCTGCGCATCCATCAGCGACTCTACTAACTGTCTGATAGACCGCGGCGGAGGATTGTATGTCGGGGGTCGATTTGGTAGTCTCCGCCACCTACGCGCACTGTAGCCCGCGGGAAGAATATTAGGACTCTCAGCCATCACTATATCCCTTATTATTTATACGAAGCGCACCGAAGTAAAGACCCTTAGTACTCACGTTGAAATAATTATCAAACTAAATAACACTCGGAAGCTGAGGAGTGTTCGGTTGGTTGTGGACCTAGGTTCTACCAAATCAGGGGGGGGGGGAATAATCGTAAAAATGAGTATAGGTAGTTTTAGATACGAATTTCTATTATATTTTTTTTGTGAGCGGATGTTATGGATTTAAACGGTATATTAATAGGCAAGCAAACTTTCAGCCTGTATCAGGGGTGTAAATCCCGCTAAAAACGGAATTTAATGCAAAGTAGTTGTTATAATCCCACTCTCAGCTGTTCCAACCCCTTCTCCGAAAAAAACCTCTTCCCAACTTTATCTTTCACTACCTCCTGATTCCCTATACCCAACTTAAAACCAAATATGATCAAAGTTATGGCCAAAACCAGAGAAAATAACGTGATTACCGTTTGGAATGAAGTAAGGACGCTTCGAAAATGAACAATCGAAAGCAAAGGGATGTCTGTCTACCAAGGACTACGAGAAGAATGAGGGTAAGTGAGAGAAAGTTTATTTTTCACTTCAACAACTGCTCAGATTTCAAAAAATGATATTTTCCCATCTTCTTCTATCCCGTCTTCCCATCATTCCATTTTTCTCAACCTTCATGGCTCTGAATTACAAGACGTCCACTTACGGTGTCAAAACGGTGACTTGTTATACCCTGTCCTCTAGTTACATGTTCTCATTGTCACTTCCTTTCATCCAATTTCCAAACGGATATCTTCTAACTCCGATCATATTTAATAACACGTTTATTGTTTAGAATAAACAAAACTCCTGAAGAGGATAAACTTTCCTACCCCTACCTTGAGGGCAAATAATATTTTTAGAATTCAACACCTGTAGAACTCGGAAAAATTAAATAATCCTTAGAACAAACTTTGTAGAAGTACAGAGTGGCTTTTTAGATAATACTTTTATTTCTCTTTACAACCCTCATAGTTATTTATTAGTTCTGTTGTCATCTGCACCCTACCTTCTTATGTTAGAACACAATCGGGAAAGCACCCGACGAACTTTGTGTTGTGAAAAATTCATTCTCCTTCAGAAGAAGAGCGAAAGGGGAACTGGGGACTCTAGCTCGTTTGAGTCATAAATCCATTCCCTCTCAGATCGATTGAACTAGTAATAGAAGAAATTATTTCTTGGCCAAAGCGTTATCGCAATTGATCCAGGCTTTAAAATTATTCGTTAATCGCTTGTAAATAAACTATTATTAGAAGCACTTGTAAATAAATTAGTAATCACCTTCCAAAATCCCGTGAAGTCATCATTTACTCCTCTTACAATAGAAGATTCGGGAGAAACACCCCGGGCCCGGACGTAGACCCCAAATCCGCGACAAAGCACTTAAATCCTTTTCTCTCATTCTAAAGGTCGTCCCCTCAAAATTCTCGTTTCCACCATACATGTATAAAAGTGTATATATAGAAGAAAAGTTTTTATTTAACAACTTAGGGAGAGGATGAAGTGGTAGGGTGGAAACCTAGTATCAAAAGGGATGTTATACTGTCGAGATGAGATTTAGCGGAGATGGCTCAGATAGCCCATAATATTGAAAAGCTGATAAAGAAATTATGCGAAGAGTCAAACAGTACAAATTTAATCAATGGGAAGAGAGAAGCGGAGAACCTCAGGGGAAATGGAGAAAAGAACTTGAAGATAGGTTGGAGAAATTTAAACAGGAGGAAAAACAGAAATTAGCCGACGCGGTAGTGCAGTCGGTCCGGAGAAACGCCGTATTAGCAAAAAGAATTGCAGAAGCTCTGAGAAGGAGGGAGAGAGGCGTGTAGCAATGGTTAACAGTGTACATGAGAAGATTGACAGTATTATGGAGTGTCAGAATGATATTAGTGAGCGGTCCGAAGCAAATCCGTTTTCATCGTATTTCTCCCAAAGAGGAATGATGCCTTAGCTAAGCGTATAGTGGAATTAGAGCTAGAGGTACAAAAGTGGAAGGTACGCTTAAAAAGGAGGGGAGGGGAGGGGCAGTTCCAAAGAATGCCATTTCTGTCTCCTCTCTCGGTTACTTTAAAGCCCAATGGCCGGTCCGACAGCAAACGATACTCAAACACATCTCATAACATTAATTGATACTAAGATAAAGATTAGAACAGTTACCTAATAGGTCTCCTTTTCTGAAAACGATTATACATTCATAAGATTTTATTATTAAAGGGAGAACTAACATCCTTTCTCTAACCGCCTAATAAAGCGACGTCGATAAACGAGTCGTGACGCACAAGCGGACTCGCGCTCGAAACTACACTTTATTTTCGAGAAGTTTAGTAATACGAAAACTAAAAATGGCAATAAAAAATAAAATTGCCGAACTAAAGATAAGGAATCCCTTAAAAGTTGAAGGGATTGACATGGTTGCGTTTCTTTAAATCGAATTGAAATTTACGATTGAAATGGTTCCAATCAGTGTTTCTATAGATTTAAAATTACTCCGTGGACAGAAAAAAAATTGTAGCCTCTCCCTCAGCACGAGATGGCTTCCCAAACCAGAGGAGCAGAAACGCGCGTCTCCTCTAGAAATTCTTGTCACCCCCTGCCAAGCGAGGGGAGAGTAGGGGGTGGCTAGCTTAAGCCCACCAGCCCTCCACTCTAATCCATTAGAATGTTTTTGCTCAGAAATTCCCTTTCTTTTACAACGGTTCTACCAGCTAGAAATTTAAATCCCCGGGAAAGATATTTCACATAGATTTCAATTGTCTTGATTTGAAACATGGAAAATATCCATCAAACTGCAGAAAATCATTAAATTCGTCTTCTGAAATCCTCACTGAAATTTTCGCTCTACTGAACATGGAAAAAAAATGTTGTTCGCTGTTCTATCCATTCTCGCCCTGATTTAAAGCGATGGAAAGGTTCTTATTTTAGATGGAATTCCTCCCAACTTTGAAAGAAAACTGTTATTTCTAGTGGCTTCGCAATATTAACTCTGTATACTCAGCTGGCACGATGGTAAAGCACAAGAGAAATCACACGGGAGAAAAACTCTTAAAATGTAAATATTTCGGATTTTTTATACAACACGGACGTGAAGCCTTCTTTAGACTCCTTAACTTATCTGTCCTCGCTGCTCTCTCGCTAGCCCCTTTAATATTCTCCTAAAAATTTAATAAAAGCTAACAATAACTTCTACTTTTCTCTTCGTCTCTAAGTTTAACTAAAATAAATGTACCAGACAAGGGGTGTCTACATCCCTTCGTCTCCTCTTTTAAAAATTCCTACCCTCAGGGTCTCTTCTTTCTCCTTACTTACAAGCCACCTCGTCCCTGTGTCATCTCAGACAGCCTCCTGCATCCCTCGTGATGCTACCGGATGCGTCATCCAGTCCCACTGTTCAGGTACAATAAATCTGGGGCTAAGGAGTTCCTCACTAATTTCTATGATCACGCTATCCGTAGAGACCGTCCACACAGAAGATACATTTCCTTGCTCTCTTGTCTGATTAACAACTCGTGAATCGCGGGGAGAAATTCTTACCCATTCTTCCTCTGCGACTGGTCCTAAGCTTCTCAAATTGTAACGGGGTGGGGGAGGAGCAGGTGCCTCCCGTGGACCTGGCATTACAGGGGGTGGTCATGCAATAATATTCCTAGGAATCTGCATATTCCTCTGCCAGAAATTTGGATTCCCTACCTGCGGGATTTCATTTTCTACTCAATCTTCGGGTTGTGATTCCGGAGGGTCAGATATATCTACTCTTTTCTGAGTTCCGTGTGCGGGCTTGAGCCTATTGCTATGCACTAATTGCTTTTTCGTCCCATCTATTTCTCGAATGATATAGTTCACATTCGATAGTTGGGAAAGAGTTTCATAGGGTCCTGAATAATTGTCTGCTAGTTTCTTAGCTAGTCCCTTTTTAATCATAGGGGAATGCAGATAAACGTGGTCTCCCACTTTAAATTGATAAGGACGATTCCTGGAAGCATGATAAGCCTTCCTTTTTATTTGTTGTTCTTCTATTGCTTGGCTAGCAACCTCGTACGCATCCTGCAACCTTAGTTCAACTTCTCACGCATAATTTTCATCAATATCATAAGATATTTTCTTAGGGGTTGCTAAGATCTCTAGGGGTAAGGATGGCTCTCTACCGTAAAATAAAAAAAATTGTGTCTCCTTTACAGCACTATGAGGACTCGTGTTGTGAGCAATATTATTGTACGGGAGCATTTCATCCCAGTTACTCTGCTGTTTGTTAACGTAACGTTTCAACATGGCAATAAATGTTTTATTATAACGCTCCACCGTCCCATTAGACGCTGGATGATAAGCGGTAGTCAACAACTTTTTAATTCTTAAAATTTTACAAAGCTCTTTCATAAGAGCTGATGTAAAATTAGCACCTTGATCAGTGAGAAGCTGAGTGGGGATCGAATGCCTTGCGAATATAGTTTCCATCAAGGCTTTTGCGACTGTTTCTGCCTTTTGGTCGGGGAGAGCAACAACTTCGGAATAGCGACTAAAATGGTCTACCAAAACTAAAATATATTTATTCCCACGATTAGAAGTAGGTAAAGGTCCGACCAGATCCGCTCCGACCCGATAAAAGGGTCGACTGACACCGGGGAACATTTGAAATTGTTGTTCCTTCCTCTTGAGGGGGGGTGTCTTCTTTTGACAGCTCTCGCATTCCTGACAGAATTTTTGTATATCTTTCTTCATCCCAACCCAGAAGAACTGCTTATCTATGGGTAATTTCCGCGCTTTAACGTGTCCACCCATGGGAATACAATGATAAACTTGTATCACGTGGTTCCTATATAATTTCGGAAGGACCATTCGTTCCCATTTCTCAAGTCCTGAAGATGAGATCTTTACATTAAATAAGATTCCTTCTCTATCAAGAAAATAGCTATCGATCCTCTCTGTTTCTCCCCTTTTTAATTTTTCAATTATAAGCTTCAGCTCATCATCGCGCTTTTGCTCTTCTGCTATCATTTCTCTTGAGATTATTTCCTCGTATTCCGTAACGGCGCCAATGGCGACGCGACTAAGACAGTCAGCGTTCCCATGAATGCGTCCCGGTTTATGAATAATTTCAAAATTGAACCCCTGGAGTATTAATCCCCAACGGGCCAGTCTGGACCCGGCCTCTTTTATATTGAATAGCCATTTAAGTGGTCTATGATCAGTAACCAGAGTGAATTGTTTGTCATACAAATAAACACGAAATTGCTTTACTGTAAAAATGACTGCTAAACATTACTTCTCGGTAGTAGAATAGTTCAATTCGCTCTTTTTTAAAAGTCTACTGGCATAGGCGATAGGCAACTTCTCTCCTTCAAATTTCTGAGACAAAATAGCTCCTAAAGCCATGTCGCTAGCATCGGTGGATACAATGAATTCCTTTGTAAAATCCGGACTTCTTAATACTGGGGCTGTTACTAAACCTTTTTTTAAAGTAAGGGAAGCTTTTTCCGTTTCCTCACTCCATTTGAAGGGGATCTCCTTTGTAAGATTAGTAAGAGGTTTTGCAATACCACTGAAGGAATCAAAATGACGGCGATAATAGCCAGCTAGCCCAAGAAAGGATTGAATTTCCTTGACTGTCTTGGGTCTAGGGAAATCTTGAACTGCCCGAATTTTTTCCGGGTCGGGAGCAATTCCGTGTTCAGATACGATGTGTCCTAAAAACTTAACCTCTGATTTTACAAATTGGCATTTTTTCGGTTTCATTTTGATGTTAGCTTCCTCGATTCTCTTAAACAAGAATTCCAGATCCTGCAAATGTTGTGCATAGGTCTCTGAATATATTAAAAAATCGTCAAGAGAGACGAGGGCAAATTTCCCTTTAATTTGCCTAATTATATGCTCAGCAGTACGTTCCCAGACGCTCGGAGAATTGGCTAATCCCATCGGTAGCCTCTTAAATTGATATTTGCCTCCTGGGACTACAGAAGCAGTTTTGCTGCCATCTTCTATACCCAATTGAAAGTACTCTTGATTAGCGTCGAGCACGCTAAAAAATCTAGCATTTCCGAGAACAGAAAGCGATTCAGATATCAACAGAAGAGGATAAACATCCAACCTCGTGACCTTATTTAATTTTCGGTAGCGGTAGTCAACCACGAAACGAAACGTTCCGTCCTTTTTAACCAACAAGGCAGGTGCTGCCCAGGGAGAAGTGGATTCTTCAATCACCCCGTGTTTTAATAAGTTTTCAATAGTAGAATCCATTATTTCCCTTTGTGCATAAGGTATGCGATAGGGGGCCTGCGCGATAGGGCGGGCATCTCCCGTCTCTATGCTATGGTGAAGTGCATGAGCGTATTCTAAGTCAAACTCACTTTGTGTGAAGCAAATTCTATATTGCCACAGTAATTCTTCCATTTGCTCATGATCCCGCTCTTCCATATGCTCCAATTTAAATAATCCTAAATACTCTTCTCTACTCAATTGCTTCTTGGCGTTTTCCTCTTTGATATCAATAGTATGATTTAAAATGAGGGGGGGTGTTCTGCTTCAGAAATATTTCCTACTCTTGCGCCCTTGTTCAAAGTAAGTTCCTCTGGGGAACAATTTATAATTCTCACAGGCACAGTATGTTTATCTGATATAGTCACTAGCACATTAGAAGTCTTAAGTCCTGGCACCCTTAAATCATAAGATTCTATCACTCCCCGTTTTCCTTTACAACCATTTTCCTTCACTAAACCCTCACAAATCCTCTCTGAAAAGGGGAAATACTAGTTCTCTTATTTAAATAGACGGGCTCCATCTCCATAAAATTCCGAGCAATTTTATTACTACTAGTTAGGAAATGATTACTCATCCCTCCTTCGTCTGGCAGGAAATCTATTCGATTACTACCATCCCTCATGACCTGTCCTCTAAAATCAATGACAAATTTCTTTGTAAGGAACGTATCTTGTCCTAATATGCCGTCACATCTAATGGGTCCTTTTTTATTCCACACATAACAGTCAATCTTGTAAGTACGATTTCCCAATCCCATAGTGATTTCATATGCTCCCTTTGTGGGGAATCCATGCCCTGTTATCCCCGTGAACTCCAATTTGGGTTTCTCAATCGCCCTAATTAAATAATTAAAGTCATTTAAATGTTCTATAACTTCTTCAGATAATAAAGTCACCTTACTACCTGTGTCAACTAACATTCTTGCTTTAACTGGGCCCATTACTGCTTCTACCATTATACAACTAACTTCCTTAAAAAAAATTTTTTTCTGAGGTCTTATTTCTCCCGCTCCTCCTCGTCTCATCCTCACTGAGCCGAGGAGGGGCCTGCCTCATTTTTTGAAATTGTCCTTGGCTGTGCTGTCTCTCCCGCCCCCATTTCCTCCTTCTTCATCTCTCTTACCTTTCTTCTACAATCCCGTTCAATATGTCCCCTAATTTTACAATACCGACAGACACTATCTCTTTGTTTATTTGCATAACACTGAGTGGATACGTGCCCTAATCGTTGACAACTGTAACATCTCACATCCCTAAATGATTGTGAAACGCCACCTCTATTACCCCATCTCGCCATATCGCTAGCTTCCTTCCCTCGTTGTTCCCGTTTTACTCCTTTTACTTCTATTTCCTCTTTTCTATTTTCCCTGTTTTGCTGTCCTAATGCTTTCCTTACAGCCTCCTCTACTTGTAACCCAATACTTTTTTCCATTCTAGATACAATTTCCTCATCCACTTCGGTCTTTGTTACTACATTCATTGCCGTAGCTTTCCCTTTCAATCTTTTTTCTGCCTCCTCTATTTTTTCTGCGATTTTAACTGCTTCATCCCAATCCCTTGGACTCATACACCATCGCTTTTTGAATATAGGGCAACAGTCCCGCTAAAAATCTCTCCTTTATTCGATGAGCTAATATCTCCTTCCCATATTCTCTCTTTGCAATAGGTATCTCGCCCTCACCTTCAACTGGCATCAACAGACGTCTCCCCAATGACTGAAGCCGTGTTGCAAACTGCATCACGCTCTCCGTTCGTTCTTGATGACATTCTGTAAATAAACGCTCATTTTTATCTGGCATCGGTCTAGAAAATCTAGCCGTCATTACTCTTTTAAACGCTGGATAGGTGTTTACACCCACCAAATCCTCACTCTCTCGAGAATAATACAATGCCTCTCCCGCCAAGCGGATCCGAACCATCGCCAGCTTAAGCGCCTCATCCCAGTTTCCCGCCGCAGCTATTTCCTCTGCTCTGCGGAAAAACTCCTTCACATTCTGGCTTCCGTCAAAAATCGGAATCTCTACGTACAGGCCTAGCCATTGAACATTGGCTTGCACCTGCACCTGTGCATTAGCCTCCATATTTTCCTCACCTTCGGGATTCATGTTAAAATGTGAGAAGGGAGCCCAACTTAATAAAGTTCTAAAATATCATATTAACAAGCCTTAAAATAAATAAACCTTAAAATCTTATCAGCAAAGTATTGTAGAAGCAACAAATCATTCATCTATGAAACCCTGTAAAATTATTTTTTGTCTTAAAAGAAAAACAAACATTTCTTTAAGTATTAGAATGCAATTAATAGAATTTTAACAAAATTCCATCAATTAAACACAAATCCTGTCGTCAACTGTGCCATTGTGAAATGGCGTTATACTTCAATTATTAAGTACCACCTTTTACCCAAAATTGTTAAAACAAATCCTGTCGACTGCGCCATTGTGAAGACCCAGGACCTTATTGATTATTAAAATTTAGAAAATATCGATAAATTCAGTTAAAGCCAATTTTAAGGTCCCTGATCACACCTTCCTTCCGTGTTTTTCTCGGATGGGGAACGAGTGGGTGGTTCGGCTCAATGTAAGTTGGCAATGAGACTTTTAATTAAATAGTTTGTTTGTTTTTCTTAATAAGACGGACTCCAGTTTATAGTAACAAAACATTTATTAACAAGATAATAAGCAAACGTACAAAATGGTGTAAATTGTATAAAAATTAATAAAGCGTTTAATAAAAAGAATTCATTTCTAGATTAGACAAGATCTCAGATAAGGATGTAAAATAATTTCAATTAACATCAATTCAATTATCTTTATCTCTAGAAGGGATATAAGGCTTGATGGTATAACGTGATTGTGTAACCTTTAAATTAATTCTTTTTCATTAACATTTTGAGTATCAATTAAGTAAGTATTATAATCTGTGTTCTTTCCGTTCAATTGGAAGGATTTCATAAAGTTCAAGAATGAATTATTTCTTTCATAAATTTCTTTAGAATTAGAATATTATTTTTAAAAGAGAAATCGTTAATTATTAGATGCTGAACATCTTAATGCAAATTTTATGATAAAGAATTATGAATTTCTATAGAGACTTGAATTAACAATTATTATGTTCTTTAAAGACTAAGAAGTTAAAACACACAATTAATAGTGGTGACCAAGGCAAGGCTTAAAAGGAGCAAGTGAATGCATAATACCCGTTGTCCTGGTCATCGTCTGGCTTCGTCGTGAAGACTCGGAGGGGGGGTCCGTTGTGGGCTCCGCGACGTTGAGAACTAACTGTTATTTTTTCTAAGATAAATCATAATAATATCTAACAATATTCGTTTTTTTCAGTTCATGGTTGTAAATACTGTATCAATAGATAAAAGCTGTGAAAAGGACTTTCACTCTAACTAAGTCGACTGTTTCTCTGATGTGTCGTCCATGAAGAGTAGAACAGGAATGACCAGTCAAAGTCTCGCCTCCTCCCTCACTCATCGGCACACCTGACGCCGGAGAAGGAAAATCGAACCTCGCAAAACAAGACGTAGAACAGTTTTTTGGAAAACGAAGCAAGCTGATCGAGTCACATGGCCCTGTACGGTGATTGATATTTAGCGGATCAGCCAAAATGATCTCCAATGAAAGGAATTTGAGTAATTAGGGGTCACTCTTCAGGGAGAGGAATATGAATAAGTCCACTCGACCTGACAAAGCCTCCGTGGCAAACATTTCATGTCAATAAACATGATCGGTTGGAAATTTGAAGTCAAGTTCCGATGGAGAAATCATAGTTGCGGATTTTCTATTAAAAGTTACGAAATTCTAAGAAATTTTTCATAGAAGAGATATTAAATCTTATACTAGTAAAAGTTGATTGCAGAAACTGATTTAATACGTGAAATAAAATTCGTAGGTTCATGCCGTCGGAGAAAATAATAGCTAATGATAATATTCTTGTATAATAATAATAAGAGCAATGTTCTTATAAAAACAATAAGAACAACATTCTTATAAAAATAGGGCCGCCACAACACTTTGATATTCTAAATGAAATCGTAGTTTTGTTTAAATTACATCAGTTAAAAGTAATAATAAATAAACCAATTTTTATAGGATTTACAGTATTGGATTTCTAAAAAGAAACAATGTATAATTTTCATTATAATTACATGCAAAAAAGATATAAATCAAATTGCCAATTATTATTTACAGACACTGACTCTCTTATTGTATTAAAACTGATAATGTATATAATGACATAAAAGAAAATTTAGATTTATATGACTCGAGCGATTATCCAAAGGAACATCAAATTTTTTCAAATGCTAACAAAAAAGTTCTCGGTAAATTTAAGGATGAAATGTGTGGTACACCAATTGAAGAATTTGTGGGGTTTAAGTCAAAAATGTACTCGCTTATCTTTGATGATTAAAGCAAAAAAACAGGAAAAGGAATTTAAAAAAATGTATTGAAAACAAAAATATGTCATAATGACTATATTAAAACTTTAAACAAACAAGAACAACACTTTTTCACAATGAGGATAATAAAGAGTGAAAAACATATCTTGCATTCGACTGAAATAAATAAAATGTGTTTAAACGCATATGATGATAAGCGTTACATTTTTGATCATGGAATAACATCATGTCCATATGGACATTATAAATTAAGAAAACAAAATTGTAGATTGGTTTTTTAGATTAAAAATAAATGAAAATTAAAAGAAAATCAAACAAACCATGAGAAGAGATCAACTTAAAGGATGTCTATGACTAAAGATGTGTCTTCAAAAACACAAATAAAAAAATCTGTAAAATTAACAAATACTAACGTTTTATTAAAATTTATATTATGAAACTTGGTGAAATGAATTTTTTATTTCTTGAATTTTATATAGTGAAAATTTCAACTATTCATAAAAATAAAATACGAAGTCATTATTCATTTTATAATTTTGATAAAACCGAAAACGAATATTTTATTTATTTAATTTTATATAATGAAATTTTCAAGTACATGTTAAAGAAACTGCGATGTCATTAACCCTTTTAGGACGGGAAAATTTTGATCAAAAACGGGAAAATTGCGCTAATTTATTCAAAAATTTTTTCTAGCCAAAGTATATCTATTTATGGCGAATTTTTTTTTGCATAGTTTTTATTGATGTTTAAGCCACTATATGAAACAGTTTATTTTATATTATGTGCATAATTTATTTTTAAAAATAACTCTGAAAAATACAAATATGAGTAAAGAAAAATTAATCTTGTTTTAATGAATTTTTAGAAAAAAAACGAAAATTATTTCCAATTAGTAAGTTAGGCTGAAAATGTGAAGTATTTCATTGTCTGTATGAGAATTAAAAAATAATTAAGAAATTTTATTTATTATCAATGTTATGAATTTTTTTTCATAACTATGTGGAGATTTCAAGAGTTTGAAATTGGCGCCATGACGTAATTTAATGCTAGTTGACGTAATCGTGTAGATCTAACTACAACCAATCAAAATCCAGGCCCTGCCTCGATCCACCAGAGAGCTCTTGAGAATGTGATTTTATGTGCATTTTATACAAAAAAATAGCGCTTGTAAATTGCATATATGCTAAAATAAAATGAAATATTCATTGTTTATAAAGTAAACAATAAACGAATAAAAACAAAATTACATTCCAACCTTTCTAAGCATTAGTGCCGCGCGATGTCGATGTTAAACATCGATGATTTTATAGTATCGATGTCGGCATCGATGTTTTTCCTGCTACTGCATTATCGATGTTGTTAGTTGTTATACGTCTCTTACGCTTCTCAGATAGCAGCACCGTTTTTTCTAGTTTCAGCGCTCATAGCAGTGAATTTATAAGTTCTTTTAAGCGGCAAAGTTTTTTTTAACATATTATATATCGATTCCAAAATCGATTTAACATCGAATGGTTTTGGAAACATCGATGTGTTTGAACATTGAAGCGGCCCTGGGGTGGGGGGTTGGGGATTTCGGAATGCATTCTGAAATGACGTCATCATGGCGGCAGTTACACCTTATTGTTGTGAATCCGCCAACATTTTACTTTATTTCTATTTTCTAAATTCATTTTATGAATTATCATTATACGTAAAATAAAGAGTAGACTCTGAGAATTAAAATAAAAAAAAGTTCCCTATACCCACGTGCAATAGCAATCTCGCAATTTGGCGCGAAAGTTGAAACTTACGAAATCGAAGACAAAGAGGTCACTAAAATTACAAGGATGAAGCAAAGGTAAGATAAAAAAATTTTTATATATACTTATGCAGAAAAACGTGTATGGAACAATTAAGAAGGCTACGAAATTTTATAAAAAGCAGGTCTCTGCTAAGTAGAGAGTAAATATATTTTAAAATGAAGAAGTTTATAATGGGTATTTGAGATCGACGTTTAGTTTGTAACATCCACGCCAGTTCATTTTAAATTAATTATAAAAAATACAATAATTCATTCTCCAAGCTAATTATACTGTATTATTATAGAGAAAGGTTTGCTGTATAGAATATAGTAATTTTCGTTTTCTTAGACTGAATGAATAAAAAGATAAAAATTTTTATTTCTGACTATATTATAAAAACGAGTAAAAATGCCAAAAGGCACTCTGTCGTCCCTAAAAGGTTAACCATTTTAAAATCTTGATGAAACCATGATCATTTTGAAATTTTTAAAATTGAAATTAAAACTTTTGAATAAAAACATAATAAATTTAAAAAATTAAAAAAATTTAATTACTCACACTTATTTCATCCTTTTTTTCTAAAAGAATGAATCTTTTAAAAAAAATTATTTTTGGAAACAAGTTAAATAATGAAAGTTGTTCAAATTAATTGAGATTGAAAACTTAAAAACCAACAATTTGTAGTTTTTTAAAATGTACAGAGGAGTAATATTTTATCACTGATTTCGACAAATAAAACAGTATTTTGCCAACAGAGGGCATTGCGGTTAAAGAAATCGAAACCGTGACCCATACACCAAAACTGAAACCCAAAACAGGAAGTCGAATGACTCCATCACGTTGTGATGTTCGAATAAATCTTTCATCACATTTATTTATATATTTTTTTTAGAAAAGAAAATGATTAATTCTTTACCTCAATTTATTATCTGACTTGCAGCCATTAAAGTTATATTATAATTTAAACCTTAATAATTTATGATTATTTAATTTTTTTTTAGCTTTTTATTTTGAAAGGAAAGTTAAAAGTTAGTAGGTAAAAGGAAAGTTATTTTACTATTTCTTTTCTGGCTACTCATCATTTAAACTATATATATATATATTTTCATTTTCCAATTTGTATTTTGGGTAGATTTTTAAATATCTCAATAGTAATATTGATTAATTAAATAATGTGTACACATTCTTCTATAGTAATTTTTTATGGACATTTTTCTTAGAAATGTTTACTTCTAAAACATTTTCTTTTGCAAGCTGACACCAGTTTGCTTGATTAGAAAGTTGGTTAATATTTTCTTCAGTTGACACTTCTGTTGACAATCATTGCATCTGTAATGTTTATACAAGGATCTTATGAATTTGAGAATTTAAGTTATATAATAAGATAAATTTTGTACAATTTTTCTTTAGATAGCTTAATTTACTTTCATCAACAATGTCTATGAAACATATTTATTGTTGTCATTTCTTCTGGAGTTGTTCCACAATTTACATAGTCATGCTCTGAAATGTGCCCTTCAATTGTCGCCATGTGCTAGCCATGTGCATCTTGACTGTTGCCCCAAGGGCATAAAAGCTTTAACTTGTGAAAATTTCCTCACCTCTCTTCCAGGCTTCGTTTAGTTTAGATGCTGCGATGAGGCTCCTACATAATCCATAGCCACTACAATCTTCAATCTTCACTGATTCCTGAAATGTTCTACAAAGATAATGTTTTGATCACATCAATTTTATGAAGTATCCGGATATGTAAGCCCATATTCATTTTCATTTTCATCCTCTTCTGTCGAGATGGACATTTACTTCTATAAACTGTGACACAGATTTGTCTGGATTTCCCAGTCAATCTCATCTCTGGAAGTAATCTTCATCTTCTCTCTACTATGTAATGTAAAGTTTCTTCACTGTAGTGTGCTAATCATGCCCATCGGGACTTAAAATTAAATTTTTTCAATTAGGATTTTTAACCTTTCTATTTTTTTTACAAGAATTAATTTTATGTAATTTCTCTTTTCTTAACTTCACTTTTGGACCTCAATGTAATTTTAAATTTTTCATTTATCCATTTTAAAGGTTTTTTTTTTTTTTCTTTAATTTTGGTCCCTAGCGTCTTACTAAATGGTTAAACTGGTGTAGTCAAACATTTTAATTTTTTTTTTGTAAAATGGCAAGGAATATTTTTTTTTTAGAATGGATTTCTTTTTACTATTTCCTGTCATGAATAACTGTGGGTGATTCAAGCATTCTCATTATAGCTGAGGTTTGAGGTTTTCTATCTCATGCAAATATTTAACTTTTTTTAACTTGATTAAGTTGAAATGTAATTTTCCTTTTCATTTGTGATGGCCACAGAAGTGTTCTGAAGTTTATGACATTTTATTTTTTTGCATTACCACTGCATATTGTCTTAACTTTTAATAAGCAATTTCTCATGTTGCTATTGTACAACACAGAACTTGATTCACATACTATTGCAGGCTTCTATTATATTGTATTTATTCTTTAATTTTGGGGAATAATGTGTAAAGTCAGATCTTTATAAAGTTAATTTCTTTAATATTAAAATATAAATTCAATTCTTTCATCATGTCTGTTGCTTATATTTCCTTATCTGCAAACTCACTTTGACTGCATACAATCTTATTTAATTAAAATCTTTTTGATGTTATGAGTCTTATACCAGCTTAAAAAAGAAACACAACGCAATGTATAGTCTACATGATGTTTAGATTATAAACCCACTATACAATCTTTTTCTATTGTCTTAATCTCACTAATGTTGTGAGTATAGTTTAACTTGATAAAAGTAATGATTTTGAAAGATTAAAGTTTTCCTTATACAGTCGAACCCTCATAACTCGAATCTTCAGCGGACCAGATAAAAAATTTGAGTCATCAGATTTTCGAATTAACCAATAAATCAAAAATGAGGCTAGAGGACAATTATAAAGATTACATAATACTCACAATGTTTTTATAAATTCGAATTTTTTTTTATGAGATCCATTTACAATTACAATACAGACCTCATAATTTGCAGTGCGTTTTAATGCAAAATCAGCCCCAATCTCGTTTTGGCATGGCTTCCGAATTCTACTTCCGGTTTGTAAAAATATTCGAAACGCATCTCTTCGCGATTTTTGAGCATTTATTTTTCATCTGACGACATTTATGATAAATGTAAAAATGTTTTACATTCAAAAATTGACAGAGAATTCACATTTTTTGAAATTTCCATCACTTTTACATCAACAAAGGCAGTGCAATCTGATGCGTTTCGAAAACAAAATAGCAACGGCCATTCTGAAGTGCATGGCTACTTCTAAAAATTCACTCGCGTTCGTTCATGCAATGAACTTTATGGTTAACATGAACACTGCCTCTAAAACTGAAAGCACAATCGTCATCATTTACTACGTTTAAAAAGTCTACCATTGAATGGTTTTTGGTTAATGCAATCAACAAGGTCGTTTCTCAATTTCGTGTTTGCGTTAAGTTTCGATTTCAACAATGGCTGCCAGCGACCGTGAACTTCTACACAGTTTTCTTTGTCATGTGGACTTAAAATTAAAGTTGGAAAATGAAATAAAGTTTCATCGGGCAAAGCTTTTCGAGGATACTGGGTGAAATTAAAGGCACACTTGGATATAACTTGGGGGGGGGGGCCCCCTAGCAGCAACGAATCGATCATTTATCAAGTCAAACTCTTTAACTTTTATTTTCATGTTAACCTTTTTCGGGCAGCCGAGTGTCATATGGCACTTTTACTCGTTTTCATAATATAGTCAGAAATAAAAATTTTTATCTTTTTAATCATTCAGTCTAAGAAAACGAAAATTACTGTATTCTATACAGTAAACCTTTCTCTATAAAAATACAGTATAATTAGCTTAGAGAATGAGATATTGTATTTATTATAATTAATTTAAAATGAACAGGCGTGGATGTTACAAACTAAACGTCGATCTTATATACCCATTACATACTTCTTCATTTTAAAATATATTTACTCTCTACTTAATAAAAACCTGCTTTTTATGAAATTTTGTAGCTTCCTTAATTGTTCCATACAAGTTTTTCTGCATAAATATATATAAAAAATTTTTTATCTTACCTTTACTTCATCCTTGTAATTTGAGTGCCCTCTTTGTTTTTGATTTCGCGAAGTTGAACTTTCGCGCCAAATTGCGAGATTGTTATTGCAGTTGGGTATAGGGAACTTTTTTTTATTTTAATCCTCAGAGTCTATTCTTTATTTTAAGTATAATGAAAATTCATAAAATGAATTTAGAAAATAGAAATAAAGTAAAATGTAGGCGAATTCACAACAATAAGGTGTGACTCCCGCCATGACGACGTAATATCAGAATGCATTCCGAAATCGCCGCCCCCCCGCCTCCTCTGGGGGGCCGCTTTAATGCTTAGAAGGTTGGAATGTAATTTTTTTTTTATCCGTTTATTGTTTACTTTATAAAAAATTGTTCACGTCACGTTAAGACTTATAATTTGGATGTGGACTATTAAATACTAGTAAATGGACTAGTATATATGCATACGGAATGTTTATATTATAGTTAGAAATTTTTGGTTAACGTTTCATTATTTTGCATGAATAATAAAACATCAATTGAACCAAAAAATTGTTTTTTAGTTTATGCACCAAATTGTAATAAATGCTTTTAATTTTAAATTAAAATATATTGTAAAATTATATTTACAATATCCAAAGTGATTGTAAATTTATTTAAAATTCGCACATAAATTCATTTTCAATTAGCTTCATTTGAAAATGGAAACAGTATTCATTTGTTTCTATATGAATTTTCATGTTTATAAACACATGTCATTGAATTTTATAAAAAATAATACAAATTTTATAATAATAAATGAATATTTAATTTTATTTTAGTATATATGCAATTTACAAGCTCTGTTTTTTTGTATAAAATCACATAAAATCACATTCTCAAGAGCTCTCTGGTGGATAGAGGAGGGGCCTGGATTTTGATTGGTTGTAGTTAGATCTACGTGATTACGTCAACTAGCATTAAATTACGTCATGGTGCCAACTTTAAACCCCTGAAATCTCCACATAGTTATGAAAAAAAATTCATAACATTGATAATAAATAAAATTTTTTAATTATTTTTTTAATTCTCATAGAGACAATGAAATACTTCACATTTTTGGCCTAACTTAGTAATTGGAAATAATTTTCGTTTTTTTTTTCTAAAAATTCATTAAAACAAGATTAATTTTTCTTTACTCATATTTGTATTTTTCAGAGTTATTTTTAAAAATAAATTATGCACTTAATATAAAATACACATTTTCATATATTGGCCTAAACATCAATAAAAACTATGCAAAAAAAAAATTCGCCATAAATAGATATACTTTGGCTAGAAAAAAGTTTTGAATAAATAAGCGCAATTTTCCCATTTTTGATCAAAATTTTCCCGTTCTAAAAGGGTTAATTCTTCATTACTTTTCGTATTTTTTTCGAATGGCTTGCAACGTTTTTGGAGTATCTTTGAATTTATAAAAATAAAGAGTTCTTGATCTTGTGTATACTTGCCTACTTATTTGACTGCGCATGAGGAGGGAGGAGGGGGGGTCACTCAAGAGCTTATGAAGGGGATCTAACATGAAAGTTAATGAAGAATTGAATTTGGTCTGTATTATATTAATTTTTAAAATATTCTAAGATAGTTTTGGCTTTAAATTTTAAAATACATATTCACTAAAACCAAAAATTTCTTCAAGTTATCCGGGATTTAATAAAAAATTAGTTTGAGTTAACGAGTGAAATTTCTATTATTTATATGCTCTGGGGAGTGGGACTTAAGATATTGTTTGAGTTAATCGGAAATTTGAGTTATCAGAGTTCGAGCTATTCAGGTTCGACTGTAGTCCTTTTATGAATACTCTAAACATTTAAACTTTAGCTGATATTTTTAAATAAGTTGACGTTTATAAGTCATCAAAATAAATTTAAAACTTAACCATCACATTTGATGATAATATTAATAAAAAAATAAGTAACGTTCTTTTTTTATAAACGTTACATGACCGGAAGTGACGTTATGAATTGCATCGTGACGTCACAAATGATGGTCACGTGACCTGATTGCACCAATCACAGAACAGAAAGTAGAAGTGAGACAGGAAGTGGGGGCCATCTTGAGCAAAATTGGTGCAAAATAGCTATTCTTCTAACTATTAGATAATGTATTCTACTTGCGCCCATCCAAATGCCAAGTAGGATTAGAGGAAATGGAATGCATGAGATTTAAACTATCCAGGGAGGGCAAAGCCTGTGAATCTAGATTGACTGAAGCGATTATCCAGTGGCTGGTGTCTAGCATTGTCCATCAACAAGGTCCTTTTTAGGAACAGCTCAATTCTACCATCATTTCATCATCAATTATGCCAGAGGGACGGGACCTCTAATCGACTTGCTTAAGAAAGATACTCTGTATATGTGGGAGGCACCTCAGCAGAAGGCATTTGAAGAATTAAAAAGAGCATTCACAAGTCTGCCCATTTTGAAGATTTTTAATCCTGATAAAGAACTCCACATCTTATGCGACAATTCCGAGAAAGCTATAGGCGCTGTGGGCCACACAGGTGTATGGAGGGAAGTTATTTCCTGTGGCATACGAATCTCGACGTTTTTGAGCTGACGAAACCCATTTGTCGATTTATGCCAAGGAGCTTCTGGCTGTCGCCCATGCCGTGAGGCTCTGGAGGCATTATATTCAGCAAGTGGCAACTGTTATATACACAGACAACCAGGCAGTGTCGAAGCAATTAACACAAGCTAAGTTGTCTAGGCTTCAGGCCCAAGTGCTGCAGCAAGTAATGGACTTCAATATCACTCTCCGTTATATCAGGTCGGAGCATAACATTTTAACAGATGCTTTATCCAAGTCCTTTTACAGAACAAGCAATGCCCTGTACACCATCAACACGCAGGAGGATCTGCGGTTGAGGCTGGCAAGCGGTCAAGGAATTCGAATACTAACTCGAATTCCGATGATGTTGGCGTTTGCTTTCCCTTTCGTATCTTCTACCACTCGAAGAGGAGGGGGGCGAGTCAATGTCAGCAACGCCATCTGAACCATCATCATGCCCCGACCAATGAGAGCGAGGATGGCGATCTGCGCGGGAGAAGGAGAAAAAGGAAAAACTATGTGAGCGGCCAAGGGAGAAGGTCTCGGATTCCGAGTTTGACTTCCGAAAATCTGCTGATAAGGATAATAAACTGCGTGATAGACCAGCTGGGAGAAAAAGCCAAGCTGTCGTCGGAATTGTTGGAAAACCCATCAAAGGAGACAACTGCTTCGTGGCCAGCGAAGACGCTCTGCAGGGAAGCAAACGTGGTGGAGGTTTCGCCAGCGTGGCAGTGAGAGAGCAGAGCCAGCAGCTTTCCTCCACAGTTATGTGTTCCCGAGACGCCGCAAGTATTCCGAATGTCTATCGAGGACCGAATGGCTACCTTAGTAACTGCTTCTTTAATTGTAGGCAGAAATGCCAATTTGTTCAGAACTTACTTCAGTGAACCCAGGTATCGTAAGTTAGGTTATGAAATGCCCGTCCGTGGGTTATGGCCGTATGGTTTAATGGCATATGTTCGCCATGATATAAGTATCACCATAACCTCGCCTAGTTTTTCAAAAGTCCGTTCGCTACCTTAGCCTTTTGTCATTCTGGTTGTACTTTTATTGGAGTTGCTAATGAACGTTTAACGTTACAGATATTTATCGTGCTAATTAATTGTTGTATTTTTGTATGTAGTGCCTAATTAAATTATTGGCGTGAAATGCATTTACTAGGCACTACTTATCGTTAAAGACTTTCAAGGACTTGCCTTATTGAATTGTGTTTGTGCTAACTTGTTATCAGTGTAACAGCTGTTTAGAGCTGCAACCGGACTTGACTATATTTTTCCCAATTAAGAGACTTTGAACTATTGCTTTATTTCAGAGTATAAATTTGCTCTGCTCTTAAGTTACGCTTTATTGTTGTAGGTAAATTATATTGTGGCAAGAAAGCTCATTTATGATCTATAGTGATTTGTTGTGATAAGAGTAAGCCTTTTATTCATTTATGGTTATTTATTTTTAAATCCAATGGTTATTATATTAATTTATCAATAGTGTGCCGAGGATCGTATATCGGCAATGATAATCTGATTTTGTAAATGTTAAGCGATATAAATGGTTCTTTATATTTTATTTTATTTTATTTTATTTTATTTTATTAGAGGAAGATGCAATGATGCTGTCCGGGGACCGGTATGGTATAAAACCGACGAGTTAGGTCCCCGGGGGCTACTTGAAATAAATACAATAATAAAACGTACAGTTAGTGATGTATGAAGGAAAAAACACCATTACAAAAGTTAAACAAAACGGGCAGACCAAAATGAAAACAATAATAATATTGGAAAAGCACTTAGAATAATCATTTTGAGCACAAAACATTGATGAATGTAGAAAAATAAAATAAATAAGTAATTTAAATTAGTAATTTACAATATAAATTAAGAGAAAAAAATACTTGGAAATATAAAAAATTAAGATTATTTTCATACCCTAGATAATATTAGGGTCAAAAAATTAATACAACTAGTGTGAATGCTAATTTAGCTGAACCCAGAAGTTACTAAACAATTATAATAAAACTTAAGGAATATTGTTAACAAATATAAAATTTTTTAAAGCTGTTCTAAAGGCATTATAAGTAGGTAAGGTACGAATATCTAAGGGTAGCTGAGACCAGTATTTGACGCCAGTAAAAGAAATACATTTAGTAATATCTAGTAATTATTTCTGATTAAGGGTAAGCGGATATTACTGGCTATACGGGTTGGATAGGTATGGAAATGTTGATGTAGTCTTATATTTAGAGAAGAAGATAGGGACAATTGAGAGTTAGTGGCTTTATAAATAAAAGAACATAATTGTATAGTATAGAGCTGATGAATAGTTGGAATGCGTAAAAGCGCAAAGTAATGAGAGACTTAAGAAGACAAGTTTAATTTCAAAAATGTACGTACGAACCATTTCTGTAGTTTTAAGATTCTATTTAGATTATACGAAGTGGAGGATCCCCAGAAAATGATACCGTAGCAAAGTGAGGAGTGTATCAAAGAGTAGTAGAGGATTAATAGAATGTGGTTTGAAAGATATTGGAGTCTGGAGATCATCCCTTGATTTTTATTTAATTTGGTTAACAAACTGTCAATATGGAGGTCCTAAGTTAAATCAGGGGTTAAGATTAGGCCAATGTATTTAAATGAATTAGTAACAGAAATTAATTGATTATCATAATAAACTAATGGGTCATTAGGAACGTTACGTTTATTGCGTTGAAAAAAAAACTTGAGTTTAGTTTTATCAGTATTGACAACTAAAGAATTCGCTTCATTCCAATTTTTCAATTCAGATAAAGCCAAGTTGAGTGAAGAAATTAATTGAGAAATATTTAGGTTAGAGAATAAAAGAGTAACATCATCAGCGTAAAGAATAAGATTAGTTAAGGAAAAAGCCATTGGTAAATCATTAATAAAGAGATTAAAAAGCAAAGGAGAAAGAATAGAACCTTGCGGCACACCATGACTTCTGTTTAAAATTAAGGAAGATTTACCAGAAAGAGCTAAAAAATAACGCTGAATTAGTTAAAAAATTAGAAAGCCAGGCCAAAGGAGGGCTATGGATATTATAAAAAAGACAATTTGTAAAGAAGTAAAGGAATAGGGATAGAGTCAAATGCCTTAGAAAAGTCAATGAAGATAGAATCAACATGTTTATTAGAAGACATTTCGGACGAAGCAAATTCAATTAGATTGTGACATAGTCACTTTGTTGTTTTGTTTGTTTTATTTGTTTTATTTGTAAAGGGTTACAGTAGTCCTCCCTTAGAAAAGGGCTACATGCCACCTTCTGGTGTCAAAGTACAGTAGGGACAAAAACTCCATGGTCGGGCGAAAGCCCCATTTGTACCCGGAGAGTTGTCCCCTTTCTGGAGGTTTCCTCCTATTAATTGTCCCGTGTTGGATTTTATTAATTTGAAATCTTCCATTATATTGAATTATCAGTGTATAAGATTATAATGACTGTGTGTATCAAATTACATTGGAGTTTAGACTGCTTGTAATTTTATTTGAATCCTATTCTTTGTAAGAACATCGCCCACGCTTCGAATCTAACGTGCTGGAGATGACGTCACTTTCTATCAGAGGCTAGAAGTGGCACGTTTGAAATCCGGATGTGGAGTGAGAGCTTCACCCACGCCACAGTTAGAGGGCAGCCCGACGCTTGCCTTGTATATAAAAAGGGGTCGGCAGCAGCATTCAGGAGGCATTCAAGATCCAGAGTCGAGACAGATAGGACGTGTTAGAGATGGAGGACCAGGAAGAAGATGACGACGATGCCGAAGCAGATGACTGTAGCCCGGGAACAGTTGTGTTCCGCCCGGACTGGGTTCAGGTAGCATTGTAAACGATGGTTAGGCCTAACCTTCTCTTGTTATGGAAAGAGAGACCACGTGGTAACTTTGTACTGATCAGTTTTATTTAGTTTAAATGTATACCCTTGTAGTATTGTTGAATTTATATTATTGGATTCTTTGTAATGGGATTTAGTGTAATGCTTAAATGAAATTTTGTAATAGTTCTTTAAATTTGGATTATGGGTTTTAATTGTAGCGGGAATGGATTTAATGAGATTTATGCTGTTGTTAGCGGGAATTTTGGATTGTGATCTTTGTTTATTGAAGTGTTAAAAAAGTTCAGAATTATTTAGACAGCTATGGATTGAATTTAATATTGTAGATTGTAAAATTGTTAACTTTGGATTGTGAGGGTTTGCTTTATTGTAATCCTATCGGGGAATTGATTAGAATTATCAAGTTTATCAGTGTGGCGGAATTAGTGACTTATCTGTATTTTAATGTTATGATTGAAAAGTAGATCCAAGTATAAGTTATTTATTTGATAGTTGATTTTGGATTTTCTATTAGCCTAGGGAGTTTATTTTATTATTGAATTATGATTTTTTTTTGTATGTGATAAAGATGCCTTGTATCTCTTTAAGTTTGTTATGTTGTGCTAACTTGGAGCTTGCTATGTTATTAATTATTTTAGTGTTATAGAATTGTCGAAGTTGGACTGTATACTTTTTTGAATAGATCGTTAGTGGAGCATTTAGTACGATATTAATACTAGCGCATGGGGTAGCTAAGCAGCCTTTTTATTTTGGGATTGTTTGGGGCTTTTGGATTTAAGTGCATTCTTGGTACTGGTGTTGTGTAGGGGCTTTGGTCTTGTGGCTCGTTGGCAGTGGATGTATAGACCCGCTCTTTTGGATGGCTAGTCCCATTAGTACGGACTGGATTTCGGGTTCTGTGTAGCACACTGATGTTGGATCCGGTAGGTTGGCTTTGTTTCCCACCGCAGCGACCATGCCCTTTAGTCTTTATGTTACATGGCGGGAGTTCCATATCTGTGACCAGTTTGTACGGTGAGGTTATTATGTCCCTAGTTTAGGTGTGACTATCTATCTGTATGTATTATTTGGGAGAATCTTTGGCTTAGTTATGCGCTAGTTTGTGTCATCTTAGTTTGCCACTATTTGTTCTTGTTTCAATCTGCCATTTTAATTGTTGATATTTGCTTGTGAGTGTATTCTTAGCACAGTGAGTAACTAAACTATTATCTTACTTTTGGGAAGTTTTTTTTTGTAGTGTACATGCTGAGTACTTTTTTTTTTGGTTGCCTGGTGGGTGTGTGGTTTCGTTATAGAGGTGGATTTGTCCCGTTTTGGTTCGGGTTTTTGGTAGTCCGCTGGTGTAGGATCCTGTGTGTTGGCTTTGGTATCCTTTGAACTAACCAACCCTTTTGAGGCCTTTTGGAACACGACTCTAGGTTCGTGCTTGTAACCTGTATGCACACAGGTTTTTCTTAGTCCCTTGTTAAGGTTTGACTTGATAATTAATTGGGAATTCTTTGTTTAGACTGGTGCTAAGTAATACAGGATCATACGTTTGTCACTTAATTGATTTAGTTTATTGCAGTAATTGTCATTCCCTGCTGATTTGTATTTGCCTTATTGTACTTATCTGATTATATATTGTAAATAAACCTACTTTATGCATATCAACTCGATCCCACCCTTTCTTAATTTATGTTGGCACCCTTCTTCGGAAGGACTGCTGACAAAGTGATATCAGATTGCAAAATCACTTCACCACAAGATCATAGCATGCAGTTTCAACATTTCGATTAGGAGTAAATCCATGTTGTTCAGGGTTAATGAGATTATGAGAATAAACAAATTGGGATAAACGAATAAAGAAAAGCTTCTCAAAGATTTTTGCAAACATAGGTAAGGTTGAAATGGGATGATAATTTGAATACACACTACGATAGGAGTAATTTTTGTTAGTTTAAGAGTTGATGGATAAGAACCAGAGATTAATGAATGGTTGAAGATATAAGCTAATGGAGACCAGATACAGTGTTTGATCGAGATTATGATGTCAGAGCGTAAACCAAGGGGATCAGGGCCAAAGATGATTTAAGTTGCGACATGACTTTATCGACTGCATTTGATGAGGTCAGAAATGCAAAGAAAGTATGAGAGTTACGAGGAACATTGAAAGGGTAATTTAAGTTGGTGTTAAAAGAAGAAGGGGAAGAAGGAAGGAGGGTACACAAAAAATCTGTAAGAGAGGTAGAATCAAGGTTATGAAATGGTTGAGGCAAAAAATTAGAAGAGAAGGCCCTTTTAGCAGTTTATTTAGAACTTTCCATTTGGATTTGTTAGAAGATATTTGTTTAAATAGGCAACCGTAATACTCCTGTTTCGATTTATTTACTAGGTATCTAATATTATTTGAGAGATCCTTAAAAGTTCTGGATAAAATCCGAGAAGGTTTGCGGCGTATTTTAAGATAGAGGGCATTTTTCTTCTTAGAAAGAGCAAGAATATAAGGAGTAATCCATGGTTTACGAAAATTAATAATTGCAGGATAATTTACTGAAGCCCGGATTGTAAAATACCGATTGTAACCAAGAAGCAGCTGAGATAAGAAAAGGTCGAACAATTGTTTAATATCGTTAGTGTTAGAAAAAAGTTGTGACCAATCTGTAAGAGTTAGAAAAGATTCGAAAATCGCGAAACGAGCAGAGGAGACTATACGAGATGGAGTAGCTAGATTTTGCCGGGCTTCGTTGGTGGTTAACTGGTTAAAGATAATGTACAAAGGAAAAGGATCAGAAATAGAAACATCTAGTGTGTTACTAATTAGAACTTTGTTAAGTTAGAAAAACAAAGATCGATTGCTAAGTAGGTGTTATGCTGAAGAGAGAAATGAGACAAGGAATAGGAAGTAGGGGTAGGGCCAGCTCTAGTAATAGGGTCTAATAAGAGATTAAGACAGGTAGAAGGTTTATTAAAATTTATGTTAAAGTCTCCTAAAAGCAAAATAGGTTTACCCGTCGTTTGTAAGTCTAAGAGTTAAGAAGCTAAATGAGAACAGAAAGTTGGAAAATGGCCAGAAGGAGGACAATAAATTGAAATGACCATGTATTTGTTGTTAATACTAATAGTTAAAATTTCAAAGTCATTCGATACCACTGTGTATTTGTAAATAAGGTATAATTAAAAGTTTTAGTAATATAAATACAGATACCTCCACCACGTTTGTTAGACTGGTGGATTGAGGCTGTATTGAAGTTAGCAATTTCTGGAATTTCAGAGGGGTCATAAGACCAAACTTCCGTGAAAATTATAATTTTAGAGGCAATCAGAATATTATACAAAGTAACAAGAGTGGATGAAAAGTTAGCATTAATACTACGAATATTTAGGTAAAAAAGACTTAAATAATGCTCAACTGAGGTAATATGCATACTACTTATTGCAAAGGCTAAGCTATCAAGAGTTATAGAGAGTTCGTATCGGGTCATTGATAAAATAAGTAAATGGAAAAAATAAATTAGTAGAATAAAGTAGGAATGAAGGTTTGGATTAGGACTAAATGCAATAAAGAAATAATATGTAAGACCAAAAAAGGGGAAAAAAGGAGAGAAGGAGAAAAAGATAAAAAAGAAAATGCGAGGAATTAAATCAAACTGAGGTAGCGGAGAGGAAATGAAAATAAGGAGTAATTAAAAAATTTCAAAAATGGAATTACGAAAAAAAGGAAAATTGTGTTATTTGACGATACAATAAGTAACCTTTAAGTTCCAGTAAAAACGAAAAGAGATAAGAGAATTAACCTTAAAGATTAAGCCTGAACAAGTAGCATCAGTAACATACTGTAAAAGAGAAAGTTAAAAAAATAGAGTTCAGCAATAAATGTAGAATAGCAGGGACTAGATTAATGTGGTGGTGAAAACCAAGAAAAGACAGAGGAAAAAGCGTTTAGTAATGAAATCATATAATAAAATCAAAAAAAGAAAAAAAATTATCTTTCTTTATTTTTAGACAATAAAAATAAATAATCAATATAAATAAATATGAACAGACAAAATTAAACTTAGAATAACAAATAAAACGATCAAGACCTAACAGGAAAAAAAAACCCAATAGAATTCTCTTAAAATTAAAATTAAATAAATTAACAAAGATCAAAGGAAAAAAAATTATATAAGACATGACCGACTTCAAGTGACTAAGTTGAAATCATTAGCGGATGTTAAAGGAATCACTTTCCCTGCTGAATCTTTGGTAAAAATACGACCGCCAAAACTCCAAACGTTCTTGGGGCCAAGCTAGTTATGGTTTTTTTTTTTTGTTTCCTGCTTTTTGCAGAATGAAACATTACATTTACTTTATCTTCCCTTTGGAAATATAGCAGTTTAAAATTTTCTTTATCACTGACTCAGTCTTATTTGTATATTTTGCCTTTTTGCTATTCGACATTTAGGTATGTCTTGTTTGAGGTGTTTATGAAACTTATCAAGTGCCGAGTTAGAAGTTTCAATGTAATATTGCATTTATTCAGACTTTTTAACTGTTTCCCCAGTCATGTAATGTATAACTTTTATGATGCTTCATATCTGTTTTTCCATGTAATTTTGTTATTTAAAAAAGAAAACAGTTTTGGAATATATCTTGAATTAACTTTTGAATCAGAGTTTTGATCTGGTAACTATTTATTTCCATGTAAACCTGCTTAATTCTTTTCCTGATAATACATGGTTGTATTATTAACTTTTGATATATTGTAATAAGTTCTATAGTATGGGCATTTTGTTCATCCTTTAAATAAAATTCATTTTAATTATTGACTCGCATTGTTATTCTTGAAAGGAAAACTTTGATTAGTAAATATAAACTTTTTAATAAGCATTTAGCATTTAATTTGAAATAAAGAATCAATAATTTACTTAAAGTTAACATTGGCAATTTTCGTTAAAATTGGGTTATTGCAGCACAGAAAATAAACACAATGCATGGAATTTCTTTTGTATTTAGATTTTTGATGATAATTAATTAAAGGGTTTAGGACACTTCAGAAGTGGCAAGCTAATAATTTTAGCTTGTTCTTTCTGTTATTAGTGTATGGTAGTTAAATTTGTTGGGAGGTTAATTCAATAAACTAGTTCGATTTTAGCTCATGCTTTTGTTCGCAATGGGCTAATTTTACTTGTCCGAGTTTCCTTAACATTTTTGGGTGTTTTCTATAGAAAAATTTTTTAATTTATTTAAATATGTTTTATTTACAAAGTAAACCAATTAAAACACTGTAGAATATTTGTATTATTTCCACCTCCCCCCATATACTGTTGCCTAGTTACCAGGGTTAGATTGTAACTTATTCTGGAATATGAATTAATTTCCTTTGCATGTACTTAGTTGATATTGGTAATAATATATTCTAGTATATAAAGTTGGTATTCTAGTATATAGAGTTGGTATTGAGTTTCCCTTTCTGAAAAATAACTGTTAATTATTTGAGGGTTGGGGCAAAAGTCATGGCAACTATTTTTTTCTTTAAGATACCAGTCCGGTTGGAAAATGTGACATATACAGACGAAAGGACAAGGTGTTGACTACATGTGTGGACAATGAATAGCACTGAAATATCGTAACACACTAATTTATTACGGTAGTATACAGGGCAATATGGCCTTCACGGTGCAAAAGAATGACAACACAGTACACATAAAGTTGACATGACAAACCTGGGCCTAAAGACCCTCAAAGTAGTCCGCTGCTACTGTCACCACACGCTGCCAACGACGTGGGAGGTGCTGAATACCATCAGCCTCAGCATTTGCCGCACCATGTGTGAATTGGGTCACCTGTTGGCACACAGCATTAGCAATGTGCTCCTGTGTTGCAAACCGACTACCACGTAGTGGTTCCTTAATCGTCCATCATCTATCTTCCTCCATGAGCTGCCCGATGATGGCACGTGCCATGTCGGACCGCACACTGACCAGTCGTCCCAAACGTTGCTCATTACTGGTTGACACACGTCCTCGCTGAAACTTTAATACCCACCGTGCTACTGTACGGTTCGGTAGAGCATTATTCCCAAGGGCTTCCACTAATTCACTGCGACATTCCATCGCATTTCTCCCTCGGAGAACGGCTATTTTGATGTAAGCGCGCTGTTCAACACGACACTCACCAACTGACTGATATCACAGCCATCGCTGCGCTACTACCAGCTATCACAGAGCCACCTGTTGTTCTCCATACACACAATGCCTGCTGAACTTCCTCACGACACATACGTTTGTGATCCATTCACATATCTACAAGAAAAAAATACTTTCCATGACATATGCCCCAACCCTGGTATAATAGTTTTTCTTATAGTGTTATTAAAATTAAAAAAATAAAAACACTCAGAAAATTTTTTCTAAACTTAATTGATTATCTATATCAGTATTAATTTACATTATGTAAAAATTTTCATCTTTTTTCATTTTTATTATTGTTTGATTGTGTTTTTCATTGGTTGAAAAATAAACTTGTGCTGATTGAAGCAATTCTCCTTCTGATGTGCTTATTTTAAGATCTTTATTCGGAATTTTAGATAATATCATAGTAATTCTGAGAACACACACTTTTTTAGAGAGAAAACCACAATCATTTTTCAATTTACAAAGTAATTTTTCATGTTACTAACCTACCCCAAAAGTACGGATATTTCTGTAAAATCTGAAATCTGAAAGTTTTACTTTTATAAAGTAACGATGGGTCTTTGATCTTTGACATATTGTGTATTATTAACATATGCCATATTGGCAGTATTTTCTATTTATTCTTCTAACTGTCCTATTTCTTTTCTTAGTTGTGTCATTTTTTGCTAACCCTGATATTTTATCGACTGTTTTTGTTTCAACATTTCTTTTATCCCTTAACATTCTAGAAATGCCCAATCCTGTGTTTTTTCTTATGATTGATGCAGGCGGGGAACACACAAACAACAACCATAATACTACTTTTTTACTAGGCTTCCATGAAGCTTATTTGTGTTGCTCATACTCAGTAAAACCCTAGCAAGTTAATATCGGTACATTGGAGCAAACCAACAACACAAAAGGTTGTATTTGTCCCTCCTAATGGAGATTCGCATTGGAGGTCTTTTATTGATAACGACTGGATTCTTTCTCCAAGGGTGAACACAATAAAAAAATTAATTTTAACAAGACCTAAACAAGAGCAAATAAAAATGTCACTGCTAAGTGTTTATCTGTTTTTCGAATGGCTTAATAAACAACAAAATTATTGATGATATAATATGTGGTTAAAGTTTAGACGGTCTTCATTCCAGTCCGTTCTCGAGATTAGTTGAAGATATCAATAAAAACGAATGACATAGTTATGGTCTTAAGATAGATAGGTTTCCAAATTCACTTTGGGAAATCACTTTATTAAACACCTCTTTCATATCATCTTAATTACCGTATACCAAAATGATATCATTTAGAAAAGAAACAAGAATGATTAACTGCCAAAACGGATAAAGGGAGCACATTTTCATGTTATAGAATCGTAGATGTATATATTGACTTAATCAAGATTTTAAAACACTTAAGAGAAAATAAATAAATATGAAAACTAAATTGTAAATTGCTATTTCAGTAAGCTAATGAATATAGAGTATTTAGATGTATAAACTTGAAGAACTGAAACATAAATGAAGAGGGAGCTATTCCTCATACATTTAAAAAAATAAAAGTTCTTTAATTTGTAACAATTCCCACATAATGTTAAACGAAGTGAGCCTGAATTGCTGAAGCATTTTGTGTAAGCATCTATTATTTTTTCATATTAAATTACTAAAGTGTTTCTATGTTATTGTCTATATAGAAGCAAGCGATAACCTACTATTAATTAGCAATATGTATACCAGTAGTGAGTTTTATATCAAATTAAGCCTAACGACATTATGTTCTTGATACAAATAAGCTATGCATAACAATAGATCTAACAACTCGTAATCAGTTGGATGAAATATTACACGCCATATCTGAGCATTGAAAGTTCTAACAAAACTATATTGTAGCATTAGGGCACATACAAGAAAACCAATTCCCACTATTATTTTCTTGTTATATTCACTCATGATACATTGTTACGAGTTGTGTGATATATTACATGACATATCTTAGCATTGAAAGTTCCAATGGTACCAAATGGCATCATATAGCACCATTAGGGCACGTGCTACTAAACAAAGACCACTATCATTATTTACACGTTATGTTCACTCATGACACGTTGTTACAAGTTGTTTGATATAATACATGCCATGTTTTAGCATTGAAAGTTCCAATGGTACCATATGGTTTCATATGGCGACATTAGGGCACATAATAGTAAACCAATAACCATTATCATTATTTACTCGTTATATTCACTTGTGGCACGTTCTTACGAGTTGTTTGATATATTATATGCAATATCTTTACATTGAAAGTTCCATTGCTAACATACGGTATCATATGGCACAATAAAGGCATGTGGTACTAAACAATAACCATTATCAATATTTGCTCGTTATATTCATTCATATCACGTTCTAACGAATTGTTTGATATATTACATGCCATATCTTAGGATTGAAAATTCCAAAGGTACCATTTAGTACCACATGGCACCATTAGGGCACGTGCTATTAACCCAATAACCATTATGATTATTTACTCATTATATTCACTTATTGGACGTTCTTACGAGTTATTTGATAAATTACATGCCATATCTTAGCATTGAAAGTTCCAAAGGTACCATTTGGTAGACATGACACCATTAGGGCACGTGCTACTAACATAATAACCATTATCATTATTTACTCGTTATATTCCCTCATGGCACGTTTTTACGAGTTGTTTGATATATAACATGCCATATCTTAGAAGTGAAAATTCCAAAGGTACCATTTGGTACCACATGGCACCATTAGGGCACGTGCTAATAAACCAATAACCATTATTATTATTTACTCGTTATATTCACTCATGACATGTTCTTATCACTTGTTTGATATATTACATGCCATATCTTATCATTGAAAGTTCCAATGGTACCATATGGTATCATATGACACCATTAGGACATGTGCTACTAATCTAATAACCTATATCATTATTTTCTCGTTATATTCACTCATGGCACGTTCTAACAAGTTGTTTGATATATTACATGCCATATTTTATCATTGAAAATTCCAACGATACCATATGGTACCACATGGCACCATTAGGGCACGTGCCTTTAAACCAATAACCATTATCATTATTTACTCGTTATATTCACTCATGGCACGTTCTTATGAGTTGTTTTTATACATTACATGCCATGTTGACGAGCTTGATTTACAGCTACATTTTGTCGAGCTTGACCAACGTTCAAGATGCAATAATGTGAGAATCTACGGTCTCCCGGAATAGCAATCAGAGGACACCGTGTCATCATAGTGCGAGCTTTTTCTTTCTAAATTAGACATGCGTCTTGACCCGGTTTCCATTTCCTCCGCTAATTGTATAGGCTCTCTCATGTCGTCTAGAATTAGGCCCATACTATTGCAATTTTCTTCCTCAACATTTAAAGACACAATAATTAAAAACCGAAGTAAATTGCGTGGTCTGTCTATACATATTGCAGACGATCTAACTCCCTTTCGATATCGCCTACTTTGCGCTGCCAAAACTAAATTTGGGCCACGTAACGCCTGGACTTTCGGGGGCAGAGTTTTTACGAAGGATCCATCAGGCTCAAAGATCGCCATCCCTTCCTTCACTGCCCTCCAACACATGTGCTTCACCTCAAATGTTCCCTCAGAGTAATTTTAGTTCTTGTTCTTGTTCAACCATTCACGTTAATTTAGTTCTTGTTTTTATTTAATTTCAAGTTCTGGTCGTTTTTTTATCCTTTTTATTGTATTTCTTTTGTTTTCTGTTCCTCTTGCTTCTGTCCTCTTCCTGCCCACAAGTTTTATTCGCTTGTTTTTTCCCTCTTTCTTTTTTCTTTCTTTTCTACTAACCTCTTATTTGTTCATTGTATCTACCTCAGTCTGCTCTCCATTCTCTTCCATTCTCGTATGCTTTCTCCGCCAAATCCTCTGACCATAAATGAGTATAATTCACTCATTGTTGAAAAACTTTCCCCTACCCCCTCCTCTTCTTTACTTTTCTTTTGCTTAAACATTCGCAGTCTTCGCATGAATATTTCCTCTTTTCATGCTTTCCTTGCTCTATTCCATTCACAACCGCAAATTATTGCGCTCACAGAATCTTGGTCTAAATCTACTGTTGATATTCCTCCTCTCTCTAATTTCACTTTTGAAGCTCTGCACCGTCCGAATAAGAGAGGTGGCGGTATTGTAGTTTACATTTCTAACTCCCTCAATTATGAACTGTTGCCTAATTACTCTCTGATTACTCCTGACTTCGAAATTCTTACTTTACGGATTAGTACAAAGCTTGTGTTCATCTCAATCTACCGCCCCCCTCTGGACAGTTCTCTTCTTTTTATTCTTTTCTCTCATCTATGATTCTGGACTTTACCTTATCTTCTAATAAAATCGTTATCGCCGGTGATTTCAATTTGGATTTCTCTCGCCCATCTGCAAATGTTAATTCAGTTCTTGATTTAATGTATAGGTCCGGCTTAGTCCCTCTAATTGACTCTTCCACTCATTATTCTACCTTTTTTAACTCCTACTCCCTTCTCGATCAATGCTTCTCCTCTTCCGACAATATGTTCAGCGGCTCCATTGATTGCGCCATTTCTGACCATTTCCCAATTTTTTCTCTCCAGTCATTCTCTCCGCCTCCTCTGATATCTTCGCTTACTGTCAAATCACAGCTTATTACGATTAACAGATTGGCAGCCTTCAACTCCTTTCTCGAAAATACCAATTGGATTAACCTTCTCACCCCTGATGAAAATATTAATGATCTCTTCACTAAATTCCTACTTCACCTCATTTTAGGCCTTGAAAGGTATTTACCTTTTGTACCTCCTTCTACCTCAAAAACTAAACCCCCTTTCCTAAAACCTTAGATGAATTCCAAGATCCTCTCTCTTATTGCCCATAAGAATGCTCTTTATCGTAAATTTAGATGCTTTCCGAACTCATATAATAAACTTAATTTTCGTTCTTTCTCCAACCACGTCCGCTCCGAAATAAAAAATACTAAATCCATATATTATGCTCACCTTTTTAATAACATAGGCAATAATAAATCTAAATGGAAAGCCATTAATAATTTAATTCGAGGTGCCTCCAATCAAGTTTCCCCATTCTCAGACCCTGCATCTCTCGATTCCACCCAGCTTACGTCCTTCTTAGCTACCTTACTTCCTCAGGATCCCAGTAACCCCTCTCTACCAATACATTACCCTTTCACTATTCCCACTTTCTCTTCCTCTTTCTTCATTACCCCAACCTCCCCCGATGAAGTACTTTCCCTTATCTCTCGTCACAAACCCTCCCGTCATCCTGATCCTCTCGGCATTTGTCCCGTAATTATCATCTCGGCAGCAAATGCCCTTGCGTTCCCTCTCTCTTGGTTATTCAACATTTCTCTATCCCAAGGGATTTTTCCCTCCAGCCTTCGTATTGCCAAAATTATCCCTCTATAAAAAAGATGACTACCTTTTTTTCCAATTACCGTTCTATCTCAATTCTTCCTTCGTTCTCTAAAATCTTTGAAAGCCTCTTTTTTGCCCGTCTTTCCTCCTACATACTTAATAATAATTTGCTTTCTTCTACACAGCATGGCTTCATTCCTAAACGTCACACAACTACAGCTTGTTTTGAACTGACCGAGTTTATTATTTCCAATATGGCTAACAACAAGTTTGTTGTAACTCTCTTTGTTGATTATTCCAAGGCTTTCAACTCCATTCCTCATAATCTCCTTCTTTTTAAGCTGTCTCACTTTTTCAATATCCGAGGCCCCCAATTAGATTGGATCACAAGTTTTTTATCAAATCGTGTTTACTCTTTAAGTTTATTTAATTTATCCTCTGATCCAGTTATTCCCCAAGGTTCTATCCTCTCACCCCTTCTTTTTAATTTGTGCATTAATGATCTTTCCTATATACCTTCCCCTGCGTCTCGTATTCTTTATGCCGATGATGCTACTCTATCACTTGCGGATTCTTCCCTCTTATCTATTGAACATAAGTTTAATACTATTCTTCATAATTTCTTCCTTTGGAACAGTACAAATCACTTGCAACTGAACCTTGATAAAACTACTTATATAATTTTTACCCAACATAATAAAAAATTTGACACCAATACCTTCTCGCTTAAATACAACTCTCAATATATCACTCCCTCTAAGTCCTTTAAATATTTGGGTATTTACATATCCCACAACCTATCTTGGGACACACATATTAACTCCCTTGCCTCCACCTTAAATTCGCGTTTCGGTTTATTTTCCCGTCTCCATTACCTTCCCCCCCATATCTTGTTGTTGCTTTACTATGCTTTAATTCACTCCACTCTCACCTATGGTATACAATTTTGGGGATCTTCCACCAAATCTAACCTTTCATGTCTTATCCGACTTCAAAAATGGTTTCTTCGAATTCTCTTGAAACTCCGAAAACCATCTTCTGTATCTCACTTATTTAATTACGTTGGTATTATTCCCATTCATCAACTTTGCACTTTTCACTTGGCAATGTTTATTTATAAATCTCTTAACAATCTTTTACTTACCTCTTTACCTCATTCTCCTTTTATCCCCATCACTACTCCCGCATACAATATCCGCCATTATATTCCCTTCACTCTTCCCCGGATTAGTCGTTCTTACCAATGTAAAAGCGTTTCTATTTCAGGTCTAAGACTTTGGTCCAGCCTACCATCTGAAATCCGTTCTTCTTCTTCAACTAACAATTTTAAAATTAAACTACTGTCCCACTTGCGCAATTCTAGCTAATTTTTCTTTTTTCCTGTTTAACTTCCCTTATCTTTCCGCTTCTCTTTCTGTCTTTATTCTTTTTATTAGTTATACAGATTGTTTATTATATTCATTTTTATGTTCTAATTATATTGT
Source organism: Rhysida immarginata (assembly GCA_023313115.1). Classification (NCBI taxonomy): domain Eukaryota; kingdom Metazoa; phylum Arthropoda; class Chilopoda; order Scolopendromorpha; family Scolopendridae; genus Rhysida; species Rhysida immarginata. Next base: position 3,380 of record JAHWFO010057416.1, on the reverse strand, counting down.
TCTTATTATGTTCTCTTTTATATGTTCCACAGACTGTTTTTTTCTGCCCACCCAGGGGACCTAACTCGTCGGCTTTTTGCCATACTGGCCCCGGGTGGATGCACTGTACCCCTCTGAAATAAATAAAATAAAAAAAATAAAATAAATAAATAAATAAATATCCTAGAAGTGAAAGTTCCAAACGTACCATATGAAACTAATGGTACCATTAGGGCAAGTGCTACTAAACCAATAACCATTATCATTATATACTCGTTATAGTCACTAATTACATGTTGTTACGAGTTGTTTGATATATTACATGCCATATCTTAGCATTGAAAGGTCCAATGGTACCATATGGTACCACATGGCACCATTAGGGTACGTGCTTTTAAACCAATAAACATTATCAGTATTTACTCGTTATATTCACTCATGGCATGTTCTTATTACTTGTTTGATATATTACATGCCATATATTAGAATTGAAAGTTCCAATGGTACCATATAGATCATATGGCACCATTAGGGCACGTTCTACTAAACCAATAACCATTATTATTATTTACTCGTTATATTCACTCATGGCATGTTCTTATTACTTGTTTGATATATTACATGCCATATCTTAGAATTGAAAGTTCCAATGGTACCATATGAATCTAATGGCACCATTAGGGCACGATCCACTAAACCAATAACCATTATTATTATTTACTCGTTAAATTCACTCATGGCATGTTCTTATCACTTGTTTGATATATTACATGCCATATCTTAGCATTGAAAGTTCCAATGGTACCATATGGTATCATATGACATCATTAGGGCATGTGATACTAATCTAATAACCTATATCATTATTTACTCGTTTTATTCACTCATGGCATGTTCTAACAAGTTGTTTGATATATTACATGCCATATTTTATCTTTGAAAGTTCCAACGATACCATATGGTACCACATGGCACCATTAGGGCACGTGCTTTTAAACCAATAACCATTATCAGTATTTACTCGTTATATTCACTCATGGCACATTTTTACAAGTTGTTTGATATATTACATGCCATATATTTGAATTGAAAGTTCCAATGGTACCATATGAATCTAATGGCACCATTAGGGCACGTGCTACTAAACCAATAACCATTATCATTATATACTCGTTATGGTCACTCTTTACGAGTTGTTTGATATATTACATGCTATATCTTAGCATTGAAAGTACCAATGGTACAATATAGATCATCAGGAGCCTCAATTGCTGAAGCGTTGCGTGTAAGCATCTATTATTTTTTCATATTAAATTACTAAAGTGTTTCTATGTTATCGTCTGCTATAGAAGCAAACGATTAACTACTAATAATTAGCAATATGTATACCAGTAGTGAGTTTTATATAACATTAAGCCTAACAACATTATGATCTTGATATAAATAAGCTATGGATAACAATAGATCTAACAACTCGTAATCAGTTGAATGAAATATTACTTGCTATATATTAGCATTGAAATTTCTAACAAAACTATATTGTACCATTAGGGCACATACAGCAAAACAAATTCACACTATTATTTTCTTGTTATATTCTCTCATGATGCATTCTTACAAGTTGTTTGATATATTACATACCATATCTTAGCATTGAAAGTTCCAATGGTAACATAAGGTATCATATTGCACAATAAAGGCATGTGGTACTAAACAATAACTATTATCATTATTTACTCGTTATAGTCTCTCATGGCACGTTCCCACGAATTGTTTGATATATTACATGCCACGTCTTAGCAGTGAAAGTTCCAATGGTAATATATGGTTTCATAGGGAGCCATAATGGCACTTGCTAGTAATCTAATAACCTATATCATTGTTTACTCGTTATATTCACTCATGGCACGTTTTTACAAGTTGGTTGATATAGGGTGGTCATAAATTATTAAGCACATTTTGACAGTGAATATTTCATTAATCAAGAAATGTACACACTTCTTGTGAACATCATTGAAAAGTACAACTCAAACAGTTTTTTTCCGTAATATTTCGAAGTTACAGCACTTCCACGTGTGCTCCTGCAGTGACTCGCAGAATATCCATACGATTGCATGCCATGTATTCCGAAGCATTTCAGGTTTCACTGTTGCAATGACGGCCGCAATCCTTTCCTTCAATTCATCAAGATCACGCACTTTGCTGGAGTACACGCGGTCCTTTACATATCCCCACAAGAAAAAATCGAGTGGTGTGATGTCAGGAGATCGCGGAGGCCATGAAATCGGCCCCCCGCGGCCAATCCAACGACCAGGAAATTGTTCATCTCGGTATCGCCGCACAATCGTTCCCCAGTGTGGCAGTGCACCATCCTGTTGAAAAATAACATCTGGTTGTCGTTGTTCAAGCTGCGGTATAGCATAACATTGCAGCATGTCAAGGTACGTGATGCTATTCACCGACTGCTCTGTGAAGAATGGTCCAATCACTTCATTGACAGTCAATGCGCACCACACATGGACCTTTGGACTGTCTCTAACATGTTCACGGACTTCAAGAGGGTTCTGTGATCCCCAAATGCGACAGTTGTGTCTGTTCACACGCCCGGAAACATGAAATGTTGACTGATCTGAGAAAGCCACTTTATCCAAGAACGTGTTGTCCACATCAATTTTGTGCAGAATGAGCTCCGCGAATGCAAACCGTTGCGGTTTATCGTCGGGCTTTAGTTCCTGAACAATCTGAACATTGTAGGCATACAATTTCAAACGCTTATGCATCACTTTCATCTCCGTAGATCATGGGACTCGCAATTCCAAGCTGGCACACCGAGTTGACTTCGTAGGGCTTCGTTGGAACGCATCTCGCACCTTTTCAATGACTTCCACACTGACGGTAGGTCTACGAGCACCTTTCTTGTGGGCTACGCGTCCAGTGTCCCTCAACTGCTGATACCACCGCTTTATGGAATCCTTTTCAGGAGCAGGTTGTCCATATTCCAAGCGGAATTACCGTTGAACCGCTATCACGCATTTCTGCTCATGAAACCAAAGAACGCACATTGCTTTCTGCTGCACGGTCGCCATTTTCGCGTTTTGTGTTCCTACGCCAAACAGTGCTGCCGCCTGGTGGTGATAGTGACACCTGACAAACTGTTTGAGTTGTACTTTTCAATGATGTTCACAAGAAGTGTGTACATTTCTTGGTTAATAAAATATTCACTGTCAAAATGTGCTTAATAATTTATGACCACCCTGTATTACATAAATTAGAATTGAAAGTTCCAATGGCACCATATGGATCATATGGCACCATTAAAGCACGTGCTACTAATGATATCCATTATCTTTATTGACTCGTTATATTCACTCATGGCATGTTCTAACAAGTTGTTTGATATA
>JAHWFO010057414.1:0-11560 GCA_023313115.1 Rhysida immarginata | reverse complement strand
AAACTTTTAAAAGAGCGGATAAAGAAATTCAAAAGTTGATCTCAGCCATAAAAAGATCAAATGTGCAATTATATATAACAAAGAATCAAATTTAGTGGCAATTCATAATAGAAAGAGCCCCATGATGAGGAGGTTATTGAGAAAGACTTGTTGGAACGGTCAAATCATGTTTAAGAAAAATACTTGGAAAAACATACTTGGAATTCCAAGAATTAACAACTATATTAACAGAAATAGAAGCAATTGTAAATAATACTCTACAAGGACCTTTAACTCCAGCTCATTTTTTGATTGCACAAAGATTGATTATACTTCCTTCAATTCAGAATCCCAAAATGATAAACTCTACAGATTCGATCAGGAAGCGATGGAAATATAGACAGAAGCTGCTGGGCCATTTTTGGATACGATGGAAGAACGAATATTTAATAGAATTACGCCATGCCTTTATGAATAAAGTACCAAAACATCAAGATTCGATTAAAATTGGAGATGTAGTTCTTATAAAAGAATCAAAAACTCCATGTCTCTCTTGGCAGTTGGGATTGATAAAAGAAATCCATGTAGAGAGAGATGGACGTGTTCGTTCTTGTTTGTTACGTCTCGTTTCAGATAACACCATAAAAAGACCAGTCCAGTTGTTGTGCCCATTGGAAATTCAACTAGAACCGGACGTGACCAATGCACCTGTGGCCCGGGAGAGTGTTGAATTAGACCCAGTGAAGCCAGGGACCCAGACAGAGACTAGAGAGGGGAACCCGAGAGACCCAGAGAGAGACTAGTGGTCAAAGTCTCTTCTTGTGTTCACATTGTTTATTTTAGATTTTCTCTTTTCACTTTCTGTTTTTCTTTATTGGAGAGCTCTGCTCATTTTTATGTAGACTAGAATAGAATAAACGTAGATTAGAAACAGTTGATATGCCTTGCCTTAATGATTTTAAAGAATATGAAATGATCAATTTGCAACACGGGTTGAGTGACCTATTACGTCTACGGGTCGTCCAATATTTTATCTCTAAAACAATGCCCCAAAGAAAAAAATGAAAGAGGGAAATGTTCCTTAGATTTGATCCGTTTATCACCCCCCCCCCCCCCCCCAGTTTGTACACGGTATTCGAGAATACCCTGTATAAAGAGGTCACTCGACACTCTCTGTGTAGCGTTAAACATAATTTACGAGCAAATATGCACTATCTATTTGGAGGAGAACCGGGAGAATGACCTCTTGTGCGTTTTCCTTTATCATAACCAGGCCTGGTTTTAGTCAAAGTGAAGAGAGATTACGCAAATACTCGTTAGTTAATTATACGTATAAGGAATATTTGCTTCGTTTTCATGGCTAAAAAGAAGCAGCGTTGGAAATTAGACAAACCCCCCCCCCCCCCTCAGTAGGAAGTGTACTGCTTTGTTTGGATCCCCCTCCCTTTTGTTTTTTATTTTTAAATCTTAAATAAAATCTGTCGGAATGAAATTTTAACTTAATACAAATGTTTTAGATTAACTTGAGAACAATATTATTTAATGTGTTTTCCTTCTCTTCAATATTTAATGTTAGAAATATCGTTTGTTTATTTTAATAGTTTAGGATTGTTTAGCCATTATTATTCGGTAGAACAGAAGCTGGGCACTCGCTGTAAAACATCAGCATTGTTTTGTCTTAAACCAGGATATTGTTGTGAAGCTGAAGAGATATTTAAACATAGCAGAGAAGCCCGCACCTCGGGGTCCATGCTTTCAAGATTTAAAAATCGGAAGGGATTTAACAAAATCGTAGGAAAGAACAACACAAATAAAAAATTTAATTTTGCCGGGCTATGCGGGGCCTGTGGTTAGGCAGTTATGCAGTCGCCAGCGTCGAGTTCAGAACCAAGGAATCGATTACCGTGTATGAGCAAGACTGAGAAAATCATAACTTATTATATGCAATTCATTCAAAAGCTCGTAGATTTAGACTTTGGATGCTCATAAAGCAATATGGGATAGTTTATTACAACCAGAAGGCCTTTTTTTCGCTCGTTTTATCAGATTAAATTGTCTGGAGACTTTAATATCGACTTCAGCGCCCCCATTATTCGCAAAATTTTCATTATAATCTCGACCCTATTATTTGTTCGGGCTTAATACCATCTTTGAATTCCTTTACCCATTACTCCTCCTTCCATTGTAAGTATACGGCTATTGATACCTGTTTCACCTCAATAACATCTTTATATTGCAACGCCTTAGATATACACATATCTGATCACTTCCCGTTTATCCTAGTTTTTAATATGAATTTTCCACTCACATCTCGATCGATCAATGCCAACACTAAAAAGCGTGTGATCTCACACCGTCGGTTAGCAGTTTTGGAGTCCTTTTTTCAGTTGTCATACTGGACTAATTTGCTGTTTAACATCACTGACGTGAACGAGATGTTTAACGTTTTTATACATCAAGTTCATTTTGGTTTTGATCAGTACCTCCCATACAAATATGTTTCCGACGTTAGTGTGCATCAGGTTCAGCCTAAGAAACCTTGGATTACCCAATATCTTTTGCGTGATATTAAACTTAAAAATGAACTCTACTTAAAATCCCGCCGTTCTCCCACTTGCACTAACATTCAGCGTTTTAAGACCTTCTCTAATAAATTAGTACCAAAATTACTGCGGCTAAACGTCTATAACGAACATGACAGTAAAGCATTGACCCAATTCCTTCATTCACTTTTGCCGCCCTCACCAGACACCTCTAGTGATTGATACTGATTCAGTCCAATTTTTAAATAACATGTCCAGTTTTTTTGCGACTCCCACCATGTTTGATGAGGTAGTATCGACTTCAAAAAAACTTAAATCTACTATGTCGCTTGATCCTCTGGGCCTTCCATCTAAAATCTTATGTCAGTTCATCCCCTTATTTGCTCATCCATTAGCTTTACTTAATAACTATTCGTTATTAAGTGGCATTTTTCCCGCCGTGCTGAAGCGAGCCAGGATAACTCCAATATTTAAGAAGGGAGATTCCCGTTCCTTTAAAATAGGAATGCAATAAAATAGGCATTCCTGACGTTCTCTCTTTATATTTTAATTATCACAAGCTTACTGCTGTTTCCGTTTTCACTTATTTGGGTATAACGCTTGCTCACGATCTTTCTTGGCACTTTCATGTTGACCATATGATTATTAAATTGAACAGAAGGCTAGGTACCATTTCTCGTCTTCGTTTTTTGCCTAAGAAAATTATTCTTCAGTTGTACTTGGCTTGGATTAATTCTTACCTTTGTTATAGCATTCTGTTCTGGGGCTATTCTACTTCTTTTATCTTGCACCGTATTTTTAAACTTCAAAAATGGTTTCTCCGGATCTATTATGGTTTGCCTAAAAATCATTCAGTAAGTTTTCAATTCTGTGGTTGAATATTCCTTTTGTGTTTCAATTGTACTTCTCGCGGGTCTGTATGTTTGTGTGGAAACCCAGGACCTTATTAATTATTAAAATTCAGAAAATGTCGATAAATTCCGTTATTGCTGATTTTAAGATCCCTGAGCACCCCCTTCCAACCGTTTACACGGGTTGGGATCTCCTACTCACAAGTTCGTGCTCGTGGTGTTTCTCCTCGAGACTTCTATCGCAAGGGGGAGGGGTAAATAATGATTCCACAGGATTTAACAATAACAACTAATTTATTTCTAATTTAGTTTCTAAGGATTTGCTTCTACACCGAACAAATAGATCTAAGAGAAACGAGACCCGAGAGAGATAGATCTGAGAGAAATGAGAGATAGGAGAGCGGCTGCGTGTTACCCAATCTAACGTTCTCGCATTCGCCTCCGTTCGTCTATTCTCGACACAGAAAATAAAAGATTCCTCTTCTAGCTCTGCTGAAAGATTTCGAAGTTTCTACTTTTATCTCAACTAGTGAGGGGTTTCTCCTCAGTAATGAGAACTGTAACAAAATCTTATTACTCATGAGCCTTCTGCTCGATTCTATCTAATCTTCTGTCAACAGTTTATGACAGGCTATATACCTCTGTCTATCACTGAGACAGGCTCACCTCATGTATCTGTCCTCGTCGACAGACTGGAACCTACTGCCCCGTCTAATCTCGCTGACAGTCTCTAACCTACTACCTCTCCGACTCCGACGATCACGACAACGACGACCTCCCCTCTCCTACACCTAACACTAACTAAAACACTCGATGTCAAAAGACACTCCGACCACTGATTGGTTGGACGGATCACACCATCGAACATTACCTGAAAAATCCAATAAGGTGCGTCATACATCTACAATGACTAACTTCACTTAACCCCTAATTCAATATCTAGTAATTAAAGAACAACATCCTGTCTCCAACTCCGAACACTATACCGCACATCCCGTGTAATCTAATCTTTTATAAATCTTTTTATTTCATTAACTTTATAAAAACTAAAACTGTTTTATAATTATTCTATCTATCGTATATAACAACCAAATAACGACTGAATTATAATTCACGTAAACAAGATAGATGTTTAAATAAATTAAACATGGCTAGTCTACCTACTCCAATATTAAACCTGACCTTATAAACATTCTAGAAATAATCACCAAGTGTTAACTAATTTAAATGACTGACTAAGATTAAAAGTTAATTAAAATATAATAATAATCTGGAAACTGTCTTTAACTTCATAAACTAAGATCTCTCCTGTGTTACACTAACATCTATCACTAAAATAGCTGAAGGAAAATCTTTACATTAAATAACTAATCCATAACTATCTGTCTTAAATGATTAGGTAGAAGTTCTTTATAAAATAATAATAATCTATAAAATAACTGTTCTTACAAATTAAGCTTCGCTTAAATGGAATTAATAAATATTTAAAAAGAATAATTAAGCTAAAATCCGAAACTTTGATATTTAAACATTAAAACGCGTTCACAACAAATGAGGGTGGGGGGTTCCGAAATCCCGGGGTCCCACATTTGTTTTCAAGTGCATTAGCTCTTTGTTGGTGGTTTCTCCGACATTTGATCTGTTTAGTAATACTATTAAACACAACTATTTTTCTAGAACTAATGATTCTGTTATACCACCCTTGGTCACACGTAATTATCAGCAACGTTGTTTGTCCTATATCGGGATTAAATGCTGGACTGGCTTACCGGCATATTTACAATTCGAAATAGAGCTTTGTTCTTATAATAGACGTCTTTAGCTTTACGTTCGTCTTCTGTCACTGGAATATCAGGTTTAACTACGTGGATCCGGTATTTGTTATATTTCTACTCTTGTTTATTGTAATCATCGTTAACCCTATTTTAATGTTCTACAATTTGTTTTTATTGTTTACTATCTTTATTGTATAGATATATTTGTGTTATTTAAAAGTGTTACTTATTTCGGGTATCCCTCAATGGCCTAACTTTCGGTCACGACTATACTGGCCATTGAGGGTTTGCCTAAGTTATTTATGTATGTAAATAAATAAATAAATAAATAAATAAATAAATAAATAAAATAGTTTTGCTTTGTCCTTCTTACAAAGATGACTATCTAAGTCGTGGAAAAGCGAGCTGTTTTTAAGCGAGTCTCGAGGAATCGGAAGCGTTTTGATTAAAACTTCGGCTTGAATCCTCCTACTCCGTGCGTCTGCAGAGATAAAAATCCTTCCTTTTTGATGTCCTTCATACGTGTCGATGTTCTGGATTAACATGAGGCGTGGATTCCTATGCCGTGAAGAGGTCGATTTTGTTTGTGCTTGATTTAACTGTTCGTTTCGCACGTCACCCAGTCAATTACTCAGTTTTCTTTTCGCCAAGTAAACATTCGATATGCAACAGGGTGTTCAAACCATATGAGTCAACTTGGGCGTTGCTCATCTTGTAGCCCTGGTTCGGATGTACGTCGCAAGAGAGTATTGTAGGATTGGCGTTTTCTTTTTTTGAACTAGCATTAACTTTTGTACCCTCCCCCCTCCTCTCCCCCCGCCTTTTAGACCGGTGTCCCTTCTATTGTTCCTTGTTATTCCGTCCCTTCCCCTTCCCAGTTAATTTTACTTGCTTGTGTTTTTTTTTCTCCTCGACAGTTTCCATAGCGCCTTCATCAATTACTCTCGCCTACTTTAATTTAGTTACGCAGTCAAATCGTAACACGTGCTCACATGTGAGTACTAATCAGCTTGTGTTACGATTTTGACTGCATAACTCGGAAACTACGCGTTGGAAGTCGATCAAATTTTAACGGTATACACTGTTTTATGTTCCCTGTTATTCCTCTAAATTTCATTATCCTAAGTGTTATGGAGCCTGAGTTATTAACTTGTTGATCTTAGTGGCGGCATTTTTATTTTTGTTCATAAGTCGGTTTTCGTTTAAATTTGGACTCACGTTCATATGAGCTTTTTTCCTTAAAATAACCCATACTGCGTCCCCTAAAATTTGTACATTGAATTTTGAATCACTGTATATAGAGATAAGTAAATTACTTTGCTTTTACATTATAGACAGAATTCAATTTTTTTTCTTGTCTAATAGAAGATTGGAATAAATAAATACCTGGGCAACGCTGGTAATCAGCTAGTGTTTTAAAAAAAGTTTAGCTAATTCTTTAATTTCACACACAAAAAAAGAATTTATCGCTATACAAAATGACTTTTTGGATGCAAATAAATTTCTCAGGAGATCCTTTGAAAATTTTAAGATGTCTTTATAAAGCTTTTTATGTACTCTTTATTATATATTCTTATCAACATATTAACCCAGTTTTGACTAGTTTTATTTGAGCTTTGAAATAATGACAAAATTTTCTAAAATTTTTGCTAGGTAAACGCTTAGATAATGATTTTAAGGAGGAAGTTTCGAGCAACAATATTTATCTATTATAATTAAATCTATTTTAGACTAAACTTTTAAAACAAGATAACGATTTTTACATCATGCCAAAATTATTCAGAAAAAAGTATTTCCTGGTAATCGAGCATTTGAACTCGAATGCACATATTTACTTATGTTGATTAAATAGAAATCTTGAAAAGAGGAAATGGAAACACGTGATCATTGACAGGAAATTTAGTTAGCCTTTAGAAACTGAGAAATTTCATTTTTTCTATTACACAAAATCTTGATTTTCAACGCTGAACAAGAAAGGTATTATGTTCCTTATTTTATTTTCTATATCTGTTTATACATATAGTAAACTTCTATTTACTTCCATGTCGTTAAATATTAATATAATTACATAAAAGAGACTAATTAAAAATTTCTATTTTTAAAGTAATTTTTCCTTAATGAAAATCGCCAAAACACTACTTTTTCTCACTTAAATAACACTTTTTAATACACGTAACACTTCAAGCTGTTAATATCTAATAATATTAGAAAGCGGATTAAAATGTATAAGTTTAAATTAAAGAAAAGAACAATATTTATATTTTGAAATGAAAATCAAACAATATGCATTTAAGGCGAAGTTTGGATGTAATATATTAGCAGTGACGAAATTCCAATTACATTATCAATGAATCTTATTTGACGCTTTAGGGAAAATAAAGGGTAGCTATTTTGTGACGTTTCACGTGTTTGATTTGAATATTTAGAGATGTTAATTCACAGGGGTGAATTTTTGTGGATTCTTTATAATAGATTTTGTGATGGTCTTTGGAGATATAGGTTCTTTATTTGTGATTAACTTATAGATGAGATAATTATTAGTGTTTCATTTGTATTGTGCTCTACAATTGAGTTATTTGTATTTATAGAAATAGATAAACAGGATTTTTGTCAATGAGTTGTTAGGTAGAGGGGGTGTCAATGTAGAACGGAAATAACAATCTTTGTGACTTTTTATGACTTGATATGATTTTGGTCTTTTGAATAATTGAAGAGGTTGTATTATTTATCAGTTGATAGAATATGTCTTTCATGAAATTAAGAATTTAGTTAAGAATTAAGTTATAATTTGTTTCAGCTTACAAACTTTCATTTTCTCCGCCAAGAATGGGATACGAGGGGTGGAGGTGTGGCACTACTGATTTCTACTGACTGGACTTATCAAATTATGGAGAAGGAATCTGCGCGGGCTTGGAATATTTGTGTGTTCAATGCTCTAACGATAAACATAAGATAAATATTCTTGCGTTTTATCGCCCGTGTTACATACCCGTCACTGAGTTACTCGCGATTTTCTATCGTACAATACAAGTATATGCAGTAAACATCATCCATAGGTGACTTTAATATTAACTTTGGTGTTCCGTCCTTTAATCATAAACTTATTTTAGATTTTGCTCAAAGGTTGAACTTACGTCCAGTCGTCAGTACGCCCACACGTATAACGCGTACAACAAGCGCCATCTTAGATCAACTCTTGATTCCGAAGAATTGGATGAATCCGATAATTTAAACGTCCATGATACCGAGATGTGACCATCTTGCTCTGACATGTCATTTTCAAAGGATTGAGTGTCCTAAAGTTCCCATGGTACATATATCTTATGATTTTCGCCACATTGATTGGAACAATTTTAAGAATATATTACCTACATTTGATTGGACCGAATATTTTGAATCCAACTGTGTAGACACAAAGGTGACTATTCTTCAAAGCAAGATCCAGCAAGCCCTTGAACAAGCAGGTCTTATGATAGATAAAGGAAAGGCGAAAAGACGTCAATGTTACTGGTGGACCCCTAGAATTTGTGCGATTTGGAAGGACAAAAAATATTGTTATGCGCGATACAAACACACCCCATCTCTAGACAATAAAGACAACTTGATAAAATAAACTAAATGTTTAAAAAAGAAATTCGATGTGCAAAGCGTGCAAAAATTTGTAGAGCGAATTCAAATAAGTTTGACCTATGGAGATGTGTACGATCTCATAGAAGACATAATCAAACGTTTCCTTTTGAGAGTAGTGCTTCTTACCTGAAATTGATTGACAATCCTAATGCTTATACCATCAAGCAAAATGTTTCAGCTAGACGAGTAGTGAATAGGACCACTCCTGGGTTGCCTTACTTTTCCGTTGGTTACATCGCTTCTGTGATTAAACAAAGCAAGAATAAAATCTCCATTAGGGATGGGCCATTAACTATCCTGGTCATAAAAAAATGGGGATCCTTTGGAAACTATTTGCTTCAAGATCTATTGCACAATATTGCGGTGACACAAAAATTTCCGCAAGACATGAAGAAAACACTTATTGTACCAATCTATAAAAAAGGTTTAGTACAGGATATAGCCAACTATAGGCCTATATGTATACTTTCCTCACTAGCAAAAATAATTGAAAAGATTGTGTTTTCCCAGCTTACTCTGTTGCTTTGGTCCAAGATACCCAATAACCAGGCGGGAGGCAGACCTTTAACCCCTACTTATTTTACTATATTATCGATTCTAAATTACATCGTGAATGCTCTGGATAAGGGCTTAATTTGCTACCTCGTCAATACTTACTTACTTACTTTTCAAACCCGCTTATCCGTTAGGGTTGCGGGGGCAGCAGCCCTATGGAGGATCTCCAGCGATCGCGATCTTCCGCCATCAGGCGCATGTCCTCCCTGGTAATATCCAAGCGACTCGAACCCAGATTCTCCATGTAGTCTAGCCACCTGGTTCTAGGCCGACCCCTTGGTCTCTTACCCACCGGCTTGGAAAATAACAACTGCCTAGGAAGACTAGTTTGCGGCATCCGTATCACGTGGCCATACCAGCGCAACTGAGATCTCTCAATGCGGAGAAGTAGCGGCTCAACACCTAAAGATTCCCTTATTGTGCTGCTGTACACTCTATCTAGTAGGGTAACACCTGCCACACCTCCTAGTAGGGTTTTGAGTGAGGATACCACTAATTGCAATTCCTGCGTCAGTATTTTTATCGCTTGTCTTTCGCACTTCTGAGTCTCTTACATAATGGGGGCTTTTTTCAATAACTGTCTGTTGCTTGTTACTATAAGCATTATATAGCCCTCCTCGGTAATTGTCAGCACTTAGAGGGGGTTGCATAGAATAGGAAACATTCACCTTACTTGTGAATTTTTGATAGGCCTTCATCGGGGCGGGCTCGCTGAGTTCCGTGTCGTTCTTTCGAATTCACCTCCGCACTTCGCCAACGGTTTCAGTTTCTCCACGACGAATTTCGTTTCGTTCCCGCTATAATTCTTGATAGCGGCCGGCTGTTGGCATCCTGCCTAATCTTCTCCGAATTGCACTCCACTTCGATTCTTCCTCGCTCTTTCATCCATTTAGCTTGCTTGGCCCTTCGAGGAGAACCGCTTTTGTTCCTGCCTATCTCATTCCTCTCTTTTCTCCCTCTGCCTCGAGTCAAACTCTTCACATTTTCTTCCTCATTTTCTTTCTTTTCTACCAATCGGAGCCCTCGGCTCTCGCTCTCATACTGACCACTTCCATTGCTTTCTGCGGCATCTGCCTTTTTCTTCTCTATCTTTAGTTCACTTCTCTTCTTCTCTTCCATTGTCACCTCATCCGGTTTCTTTTTTCCCCTCGGAAATGAGGTGACAGAAAGCATGAGTAAAGTTAATGTCTAACTCAGATTTCGAAAAAATAATACTTATCGATAATAAATCGATATTCATGATGATGGCAAGGTTTACTAATAAGAAGTATCTAATGACCAGCAATGAAAGGCAAGTTTTGTGCAACTACAGCTACAAACCATGGTATTAACACGCAATTCTGTAACACGCAATTCATCATCCAACTATAAATAAAGGAGAACATGTGAGTTCGTGACGGAAATAGTATTGCATTGTTGTTGCACGTTTAAGCAATGTTGGCGCTCACTTAAAGTACACGCCGAAACTGAAAAGTCACCTGACCATTGTTTTCTGAGCAATAATTTTATCATCAATCAATCACTAAACTGTAAATAAAGGAGAAAATGTGAGTTCATCAAACGAAACAATTTGAATGAATAGAATTTGATAAAACTAATTAACGCGCAAATTGCGCGTGGGCCCCGTTTATCAATATATATATCATCACCAACAATGCAAGGCAAAGTTTGTGCTTTATAAGTAAGGTTCTATTTGTAACAATGTATAATATTCCTGTTGTTGGGGCTTTTCTAAGATTTGATAGTTCTTAGAAGTTAAGATTTTCTGGAAAAATCTTTAAAAATGAGCATTAACTGGAGATAAAGAGTGTAAAGGCGAGAGAATAAGCCGTCTGTCATGGCTTTCTTGCAAGCCTCTCTGTGTGTGACAGCAGAGTAAAAGGGAGGCGTTTGTTCAACAAAATATCTTTTAATACTAAATGAAAATATGTAATGCTCAGTATAAAGTAAGGCTAGTCGTTGGATTAAGTTTAACAATAAAGTAAAGTCTTTCACAGTGCTATCAGAATGAAACATTAATGCTCATTATCCTTGGGACTGCTACGGCGGAGGCCATCATATCTCTAAAGCTTGTCTCATCTGTGTCACTGAAGGGAACCGAGAAAGGTTCTATGCCCACCATTAGGAGGGTGGGGGCCCCTTCCTATGGGGAAGACAAAAGGACCTGAATTAGACCCAAGAGGATAACAGGCTGAATAGATGGCAATATGTTGGCGGAATTACTTGT
>JAHWFO010057405.1:34409-58714 GCA_023313115.1 Rhysida immarginata | reverse complement strand
TAATTCTATACTATTTTTAACTGAACTATCGAAATCTGAGAGTTTTATAGTTTTTAGAAATTTGGCCAAAAACTTAAAAATCAAATAGGTTGGGGAATCTATGTTAGATACGATCGGGCGCATTTTGTTCCCAGGTTTGTGAATCTTGGGTAGTGCATATAACTTGGGTAAAGTGGGATTGGCAATGGTCAAAGAGGGAGAAAGGGCATAAGATAGATCGTTAATAAAAAGATTGAAAAGAAGCGGAGATAAAACGGAACCCTGGGGAACTCCATGATTAAGTATAAGAGGCAAAGAAGATTTGTTAAATATAGATAAAGTATAAAGACGATCGGATAGAAAATCAGTTAAGCAATTTAACAGGGGACCACGAATGTTATAAAAATGAGAAAGCTTGTATATCAAGAGATGAATAGGAATAGAGTCAAAGGCCTTGGAGTAGTCAAGAAATAAAGAAATGACAAGATTGTTGTTAGACATGTTAGACGAGACATATTCTATCAGTTCGTAACAAGCTGTGTTAATTCCACTATTTGGAAAGAAACCATTTTGCATTGAGGAAATCAGATCGTTACTAAAACGTGAGATAAACGCAGATAAAAAAATCTTTTCAAAAATTGGTTAAATGAATAACTTTTCAAAAAACTTGGTTAAGTGAATAAAATAATTCAATTTAGTGAATCGATTTTGAAAAAATACATGCCTGAGAAATTTTGCAAAATTAGTTGCAATGCGCCTGACAGAACACTTTTATCAGTGTCCTCAATCAAAAATTTTTGACATGAACTAACGAATATGTATGAAAAGGTCACTAAATAAGAGACAGCTATTCAAAGTTTCAAGTGTCTCTGGCATCTAGGAGGGCGAAGGTGATCTTTAACAACAGAGCTGTGCCTATTAGTCAGTTGTGCCCAACGGAGGGTTAATTTATCCATCTGCTCCTTATTCACGATAAATTCCTCTTTTGGTTTTTTTTTTTTCATCTAATTTCTGTTCTACTATCATCACCAGTTCCTTTTTTATTTCTTTTATCGAATCTTCTTTATTTCTTACACCAATAAATTTCTCAACTTCTTCTCTAAAATCATTAAATCTCCTTTCCATTGCTAACAACATTTCTTCCTTCAAATTTTCAGATGGTGTTACTTCTCTCGCCTCTTCTCCTACAACTCCTGTGACCACAATTGTTTTATTATTGGATACTTCACAACTGTCTCCACTATAATCATTTGCATTTTTTTTCTTTAACTTTTTTTCTCCTTCTTAATGTACGCATTTTATTATGCCTCTTGACTTTCTGAACCGTGTCTTTACTAGTAGGATTCTTAACTATTTTCTCTTGACTATTGGATACATACAAACATTAGCAGTATGCCAGTGTTTTCGACAAATTGTGCATTGTAGCTTATCCTCTCCCCTGAATATCGGTCCAGACTTATAACACTGACTCCTTAAGTGTCGCTCACCACACTTATAACATTTTACAGTATAAGTAACTCGCTTTCCATGTTCTCTTACTTTCTTTTTGCAATTTTTCTCGATGTGACCACCACCTCTACACCATCCACATATTTTATTTCTATCTCTATTGAAACAACACTGTTTTGATAAGCGTCCAACCTTTTTACAGAAAAAAACATCTGGGTCGTTTCCTCACATCATTCCTATTTCTTGGCCCTTGACTCTCCTTCATTGCTTTCCTCACTGATTCCTCTATTCGCACTCCAAAATCACGCTCAATAAATTTCTGTCTTTGCTACTTCTGCCTCTAAATCCGACCTTCCTTCCACCAGTCCTATCATACCTTGAACATTAAGTCTGCGATTCATTCTCTCTAGTTTTTCTGCGGATGCAACTGCATCTTCCCATGTTTACCATCCCTCTCCTTATTTGAGGCAATAAACCTGCTAAAAATATATACTTGATTTTGTCATTCAGCATCTTCCTCCTTACCTCCTTTTTTACTTCAACATAAGGACCTTCCTCCTCTAATCCCACAGGGGGAATCAACTTTCTTCCTAAAAACGCTAGTCTGGTAGCATACTGTTGTACGGGTTCATCCAAGTTTTGTGCACACTCATTAAACTCCCACTCCACAAGCTCATGTTCCTCCTTCGAAAATCTTGCTCTCAAAAACTCTGAAAATTCTTCATAATCCCCGAACTCATCTAACTCTCCACTTTCCCGTATGTAAAACTGTGCCTCACCTTTTAACTTCAATGTAACCGTATTTATAATCGTCTGGTCACGCCATTCTACTGCTTCCGCGATTTCTTCTACTGTCTTCAAAAAACTGTCTATGTCTCCCGTCCCTTCAAATATTGGAATCTCTCTGTATAGCTCTCTGTACTCCTTTTCCACATAAATTTTCATTTTAAACGGTTTTTTTCCCAAAACGCATATTAAAATTTTCTGTTTTTCTTTTTCTAGGTCAAGTCAAAGAAAGTTGTTCAAAAAGATAAAAAATAAAACTGCTTAACAAACAAGATTCAAATGTTTAATAAAATCACTATGCTGTAAAAATATTTTCCCCATTAAATGCAGAATATAATAGATCATTTCTTTTTTAAAAACACTCCGTTCTCCGTTGTCTCTCTAAAATTTCACAATAATTGGAAAAAAATGACAGAATCCTGTCACGACTGCGCCAATGTAACGATGGCGTTATACCTCTACAATATTAATAATCCTGTCGTCGACTGCACCAATGTAACGGATCCAGGCCCCAACTAGTGCAGTCATGTGATTAATTAAGAACACCCATGCCCAAATGTAGAATAATTAGTTAGGACCTAGCCGCTCTTCTGTTCGTTTTTCTCAAACAGGAGACCAAGATTTTGGTCCGATCCAATAGGAGGTTGCACCGGGGTTTAAACATCCTTTGTAGAGAGACAAACGTAAACAATCTTTAATAATCAAAGCAACAAACATTTATTCATTATAAGAAGGATAAAATACAACTGTTTAAAGGTAAAAGATTTATTTAAAAAACAGGGCAAACGGAATAAACTTTAAATTTAAATCAACATATGTATCCAACTTTTACATTAGATCATAAAAGGATATTTTAAAATTAACGTTTATTTAATTGTAATATTTTATACGATGGTTAAAACTCTTCAATCTCTGCGTTCAACATCATTACAATTAATGAAAAGACTATTTATAACTCTCAGCTATTATTTATAAGCTAACTCTCAGCTATTATTTATAAGCTAAGGAAGATAGTTGTTTACTTCAACACTGCCTAATAATTCAATATTAGCTTCACAATTCACTGATTCATTACTCTCAAAAATTAATAATTATTCAAACACTATCATTGATAAAATGATATTTTAGTAAATTGACATTTTTGGGACTATATGATATGGAACAAGAGAGGAAGTTATGCACATCATTACCCGATCTTCATGCCGTCGTCATCGTCGTACCTCGTTGCGGTGAATGGCGGTTGGTGGAGTGGCCTCTTTGTCATCGGGCTCCGCGAAAAGTTAACTGAATGCAAACTTAATGGATAAGAATAGTCTTAATAAAAACAATTTTTTTATTGGTCTTCCAGAAGGGATAATATACTGGTACTAAAATAAAGGAAGATTTTTAGTGAATTATATCACTCTAGGAACAATAGCTACTTTTGTTGAAAAGTTTTCATCTTCTCACAGCGCACCGCAACTGTCTCACTCAGCACTGATTAGTACGAACGGACTCTCATTCTCTCTGTCAAGGCTCACAGGGGTGAACTCCTAAGAACTCACAAAAACTGAAAATCTTCTATATATATATAAAGAAGAATGTTTGTTTGTTTGTTTGTAGGTTTGTTTGTTTGTTTGTTTTTTCTACAAATCTACAATTCTATTCCGATCTTGATAAAATTTCGCACACATGACCTTCAAAGCATAAGGAAGGTCACTGTCTACCTCAGATTTCGAAAAATGATAATTATTGATAAAAAATCAATATTCATGGTTATGGCTGGACATCTTAATGAGAAATATTTCATGACCAACAATGCAAGGCAAAGTTTGTGCAATATAGAATTCAATGCATAGAATTCCTGTTATACAGGCTTTTTTTAGAAAAGAGAATTCTTAGTACTTAATAATTTCTTGAAAATCTTTAAAAATGATCAGTAACTGGAGATAATGAGTTAGCAGACTATTGAGAAAGAGTGAAAGACAATAAAGGAAGTACTCCGTTAGCTCCGTGCTGTATTGAGCAAATGGTAAGCAAGTAAATAGAAGAATCGGCGACCACTAGATTACACAAAGTATTGAATGGCCAGTTTTTGCTTCAAGACATCGAAAGAAGAATGGAAATTGCAACAACATGAAGTGTAATTATCCCGGGCAATGCCGGGTCCTCTGCTAGTATCCCTCTAAAAATTGTAAGGGAATGCCGATCACTTACGATAGAATAATCATCGCTGATTGGGTAAAAAGTCAATAGTTGCTCAAGAGTTGAAAGACACGGCACAGAGCTCGCTATCGAGGAGGAGCACAAGGGGGATGATGATAGGGTGATATCCACTCGACTCGACAGAGCTAACTGGAAAATATCGCCGCTGTCAACCAACTACGATAGTAAACAATACGTTCATTCAGTGAAAATACCATTAAAATAGTTTGAATTAAATAGCCCGTTTATAACAAAGTTATAAAATCGGTACAAACTGTTCATAATCTTCAAAATGATTATTATTGTTCTGTGAAATTAGAAAAGTTCAAACAAGCTACACTCCTACATAGGGTGACCAGATTTTAAAAATAAAATGCAGATCATATTGCAATCAGGATCACTATTTTAGAACTTTCTTGCAAAAGCGATATCGCGGTGAAGTAAATGGTGTATTTTCTAAACAGATAAATTTTATTTAAAGTATATGAAAAAAAAAACAAATCTATTTTATTTAAACCAGAATGTTTGTTTTTAAACATTTTTATGATCATTACAGAATTCAGGACAATTTGCAAGACAAATAAAAAGAACATTCATTTTTTTCAGGAGATAAAGCAGTTTGCAGGACAAAAAATAAAGAAGCAGGACTCTCCTGCAAAATGCAGGACATCAGGTCATCCTCCTCCTACACCTTTATAAGTTTCTGTCTAGGGAGTGGGAGAAGTAAATTCTTTCCTTCAAGACATGAAAATTTACCATTGTTTGAAGAATTTCTTTGCATTCCATAAATATTGAGCCGTTCGAATTTGCTAGTGTGAATTGGTAGAACGGATGGGCAATACCCGGAATAGCTTAATTTTATAAAATTTTTTATTCATTAAGTCTTGGGGGCAGCAACCTGATCATGTTTATTAAATAACTACCAGAGGACCCGGCACTGTCCGAGATAATTACGCTTGTAGGTAAACAAAACAACCTCAAAAGGCTAAATTAAACCTCCAAATTGGTTAAATATAACTCAATCACTACAATATAGAGCGAAGGGACTATCCATACAAGAAAAACCCGAAAGACAGAAATTTACCTCTTCACTGATAAAATCCATTCTAGGTAATATACCGGGTCTTGCTTTATCGAAAAAAAATTTTTTAAAGGCTCACAATGGATGGACCTCTTAAAGGATGCCTTCTAGTCTAAATAATTTTTTACTCACGTAATCTGACATTAGATGTACACTTGATGTTGTTGCAATTTCCTTTCTTCTTTCGATGTCTTGAAGAAAAACTTGGCCATCCATCACTTTGTGTAGTCTATCAGTTGCCGATTCTTCTATTTACTTGATTACCATTTGCTCAATACAGCACGGAGCTAAAGGAGTGCTTCCTCTATCGTCTTTCACTGTTTCGCAATAGTCTGCTAACTTATTATCTCCAGTTTCTGATCATTTTTAAAGATTTTCAAGAAATTGTTAAGTACTAGGAATTCTCTTTTCTAAGAAAAGCCTGAATAACAGGAATTCTATGCATTGAATTCAATATTGCACAAACTTTGCCTTGTTGATCCTTGCATGGTGTTGATGCATTTCGTGTTGACACGATTGTTGATACCTATTGTTGCAGAAACTTTTATTTGCATTGTTGGTCATGAGATATATATTGTTGGTCCGTGCAGAGTGTTTGTGAATTGCGTGTTGATTCCATTGTTGATACTTATTGTTGCTAACACTCTGTCTTGCATAGGACATTTTTTCGTAGGATGCTTTGTTTTCGAGATATTTCCATGTCTACAATAAATAATAATCATATTATTGCAATAATAGCAAGTTTTACTCATTATAATCCAAAAGAAATTAAAAAAGGGATAAACTTTAAACAAAAATAAAGTCATAGAAGCAATTTGGATCTCAAAACACTGATTAGGGGCATTGGAATTTAATATGGACAAAGGCGTCCAGCAAAACATGGAAACCAATTTTTTTTAATTTATAGTCTACTGGCTTATTACATTTACTCTTGTGTAACTTTTATTTGCGGCAAGCATCTTGTTTTTTCATAAACTTCATGTCGCTCACATGCTTGCTTGAAAAAAACATTTTCCCCTTAAAAACAGTGTTGGCCATACATCCTGAGCAATCAGTCGGTCTAAATCTACAATATATGATTTATTTTAATTGATCCATTATGTGTTTTATTCGAAAAATCTTAGTTATCGACGCGGGCAAAGGTATTAAAATATGAACAAAGCTTTCGCCTCTCTCCGAGTCCTTCGAGATTAACAAAGCCTGAGAATGTTGCTGAAACGTGCGTGCGTGAACGATTTCGTGATTTCATCACTAGGTGTCCTTCTTTCTCTATAAAGAAGCAGAAAGCCAGCTATTTCAATTGTATTACATGTGCTTTTGTAACCATAATAAATTCATTAATAAGTAAATTTGTATGGCGGAATGGTACAATCGCACAGGCCTACGACGTGATAATGATACGGAATCAAAAAGAATTACGGGGCTGTGTTGGGAGTATATTAGAAATGGCAACAGACAAGAACCAATATTTCGCGCAAACATCAAATTTATAGTACTGCCACCCAATGTAATAGGTTATTCGATGGGTTTGAAACCTAAATTAAAATGTTTCTTCATAAAGCTAAGAGCGTATAAATTTAATGTAATATCTACATTGACAATGCTAACTGTCATAATTGCAATATTAGTATCCACCTCCATGTAATCACTGACTGGTCTAGTTGTTGGTGAATATTTCATTATCGCACTGAACAACAACATTTCCATATTAGATAGCGACACACACACACACACTGAAGAACATTCACTATTTGGCCAAGTAATTATGACAACCCATCAGTATTTCGTTGGGCCACCTTCTGCCTTCAATACTGCGGCGATTCGCTTTTACTCCACGAGATGTTGAAAGGTGATGCGGGGAATGTGACACCATGGATGCTGTTGCCTTGTGCTTTCTGGCCACAATTCCCTTCAAACCCCTTCAGTCTCTATCAGTGAGCTTCGACTTTCGGGCAATGTTGTGCTTCGCAGATTATGTCTTTCCCTGCTTCTTATAGGCTGTCATAAAAGTCTTTCCTGATGAATAAGACTGTCCTGTTGTGTGAAATTTGTTGTTTTGGGACCACCTGTCCGATGGCTCTTTCAACTTTCTTCCACAAATGCTCAATTGGATTGAGATTTGATGCGCTGTTGCACTGCTGTTGTCTTGTACCAATCTTGCCACTCTCCTTTCTGCCCGAACATTGATGGCCACAACTGGTACGTTCAGACCCAGTTTTCCAGCAGACAGTCCAGTCGGTAACAATTTAACAGCAGCTGCTTTTGAAAATTTAAAGAATGCAGCCGTTTTGCTGATATTAGCTCCATGGGTCCAACAATCATCCAAAGCTGCTAAATCGCGTCATTTGTTTATAATCTTCTGAAACAAATCACTTCCAATGTCATGGTAAACAACATGCTTGCCTATTTACACTAGTCCGGCTCTTTAGTAACTTCAGCGCGAAATCATAGCTAATTTGCCTACAAACATCAGGTGGTCATAAAAATCTGGCCACTCAGAATAAACACTTCCTAGTATAGATCTCACTAAACCACTGTATAAAGCTTTAACAATACAAATACTATTGATATCAGCGTCGATCAGTCGCCTATAGTTAGACCAGTCTGTCAGTATAGGTTCAAATTCGTTAAAGAGTTACATTTCAAAAGATTGTGAAAACGCCTGCTCTCCTATAACTTATAATACCATATTTTTGAATAGTTTTATATTTATTCTTTGAAATCTTGTATGAAATCTTTCACACAGGACTGATGAAAGTGATGGAGTTAAGATATAATACCTCTGTTACCTGGGTGCTTCAGGTCCTTCTCAAAACAAAATCTATCACAAACATTAGGCTACACGAATATCCAAATTCATTGTTTATGAATATAGAAGGAATTATGAATTCCGTGTCCCAAACTGTCGCATATACAGGGTGAGGCATTTACCTTGAGACAATTGAATATCTCGGAAACTAAACATTGTACATAAAAATGTCCAAACTCAAAAGTGAATTATTTCGCGGGAAAAATTCATTAGTTAAAAAATTTCCCCTCCCCCTTGTGATTGGGTGGAGGGGGATTGGGTGGAGGGGAAATCTTAAATAGGAATCCCTATTTTTAATGGTATGTTCAGATTGTACATATTCTATTCTTGGTGTTTTTTCAATTGATCCAACCGTTTAGGAGATAGAGGCCCTGAAAGTGTTGAACTTTTAATGTTTGAACCCAGTGTTACAGATATTTTTATTTATTTTTTTTTTTTATAAATTCAGACAGTGGGGTTCTTAAACTATATATTGACCATTTTTTATGGAAATGGGCTAAGTCTTTTTAGAGAAATTAATTTTTTTTTTGAAAAAGTGAAGAAATGGCAGAATGGCAGAAACATTCATTTCAATGCTCCAAATACAATATAAACGGCATGAAGAGCTTCCTCTTATTGAAAAATATAATTTTCTTTTTGACATAGAATACTGGGATGCCACGCTTCAATACTGGGATGCCACGCTTAAATCGTGAATGTCACGAAAAGTATTGATCAAAAAAACGTCAAAACCATTAATGATAGAAAAATGAATAATATAGAAATCGATAGTATAGAAATCAAAGCATGCTTTAGACTTTCACCGACTTCATGCTGACACCATCTGCTGATGCAATCGAAGTACAAAGTTGAGTCTGAAATTCTGTTCTCTGGCGGAGATTAATTTAGTCTAGCTCTGGCTTCCTTTGTGATAGCAAGACATTTTAGGTGTCATTTGTTTTATCTTTTTGCGCTTTATAAAATCGCTTAAAAATTAAACCCCAGTATTTAATAATATCTAGGATATCGGCCTTCGAATTGTGGAAATTTTGCAAAAATTACAGAATTTCCAAGTTTATGCATAATAAACGCCAGAAAAATTACAGAAAACATCACTGGTAAACAGATCGAGAAATGGGGAATCCATGAAGACCTAGATGTTCGATGTTGAACGTCTATGGGCTCAGCAGGAACGACTGAAAGTTGGGTCGTGGCGACGCCAAAGTGAACAATAGCCCGATACGAATGCACCAATAACTTCTACTGCTCAGTTCGACGCAAATAACATATCTGATAATATAAACGTTTCAACACCGAGTGATAAAATCCAACCCATGGGGGTATATAATGAGCCATAATCATCAACATAAGCAGTGTCTTCGTCAAATGCGATTTATGTACGGAGCGATATACAGGGTGAGGTATTTATCTTGAGACAACTGAAAATATCGGAAACTAAGCATTGTACGAAAACATGTCCTAAATCAAAAGTGAATTTTTTCGCGGGGGAAATTCATTAGTTAAAAAATTAACCCATCCCCTTTGTGAGGGGGGCTAGGGGGAGGGGGTAACTTTGAAATCTTAAATAGGAACCCCTATTTTTAATGGTATATTCAGATTATACACAATATTCTAGAAATGTTTTATTCCTGGTGTTTTTTTCAATTGATCCAACCGTTTAGGAGATGGAGGCCATCAAAGTGTGGAACTTTTAAAGTTTTGAACCCAATTTTTTCCATGAAGACAAAGAGATAGAGAGTGGGTCTTACAGACATTCCTATTCTACTTTTTAATGGTCTTTAAGAATCCGAACCCAGAATTTCAAAAATTCAAAAATTTCTAGTGCAGAGGTAAACTTTTGGGGGCAGCGGTCCTATAGAGGCATTGTCTGTGGCTATTGAAAAATATTGGATTCTAGCTCAAAAAGAAAATTGCATTTTTCAATAAGAGGAAGCTCTTCATGCCGTTTATATTGCATTGAAGCATTGAAATGAATGTTTCTGCCATTTCTTCATTTTTTCAAAAAAAAAATTAATTTCTCTAAAAAGGCTTAGCCCATTTCCATAAAAAATGGTCAATGTATAGTTTAAGAACCCCACTGTCTGAATTTCTAAAAAATAAAAAAAAAATAAAATAAAAAAATTGACGGGGGGGAGGTGTCTTGGGGGAGGGGATAGTAAATAACTCCAAAACAACTCATCACAGCCAAATAAATCATATAAAAAAAAATTCGCCTTAATGAGAGAAGTACGTACATGTCGAGTTTATTGAGTTTGGTCTGCTCGTTTGAACGCTACAGCCATTTTTTAGTTTTTAGAAAATAATATCTCGAAAAAGGCTTATTCAATTGACATACAATATATGCTAAGGCACAATTTAAGGAAACCTCTAAGTATGTATAATTTTTATTTGGTTCGGCTATTTGCCGTTTCAGAGGACTTAGCTGCATAAAATTGGTCACATACCTACATACATACATACGTACAGACGGAAATTTTTTTATTAAGTCGATTTCAGCAAAAAAAATAATTTGGGGTTTCTGAAACGAAAACAAAGGCCTTCACTCTTAGAGAGTGGTAGGCCAATAAATAAAAAAAATACCCCTAAGCAAATGTTTTAAATAAACCATCACTTATGAAAAAATTTTGTAAAGCTGTATAAATGAATTTCAGATATAAAAATTAAAATTTTTTTGATCTTCTCATGGTCAAACCATGAAAGATCGAAAGATTTTTATTCCCCGTCAGATGACAATTTAAATTCATGATAATTTCAAAAATAAATAAATAAAAAATATTATGTAATTTTTTTTTTTTAATAAAGTATGTCAAAAAATGCTATACAGCTGAATAACGTATTTCCGATGCCAAAATTTAAAAGCTTTCGACGTTTTAATGGTTTCCCATCTGATGGTAATTTAAAATTCATTATTTCATATATAAATAAATTAATAAAAAAATACAGCTATGTAAATATTTTTAAAAATAAATTACTAATGTTTAAAAAAATGCTACACGTGTATAAATGTATTTAAATTGCAAAAAATAAAAATCTTTCTTAGATTTCGTTTTTACCGCAAAATTTAACAAAATGAGTTATTGCTGCGTTCCAAAGTGCACTTCTAATGCAAAACATATATTAAAAACAAGTTATCATGGTTTTCCATCGGATTAAATAAAAAAAAAACGTCAAGCTTTTCTCAGCTTTTCTCATCGGATTAAAATTTAAAACATAAGTGGGCTACAATCATATCAAGAAAAGGTATTTTATTACAAATTGAAATTACGAAATTTAAATGAGCTTCAAATAAATATTAGCGATGTAAACATTAACCCAGTAAACCACAACAGACGCAGGAAGAACCCACCCCCCCTTCATTTGTTCTTGCCTCAAGCCAATAAACAAAGACATCAAGATCAAGTAAATTCATTATAATAAAATCTCTATTATATACTTGAGACTTTATGCCTGTTTTTTTTGAGAGACGTCTATATTATTGATAACAGCTGACTGGTTCTGGCCGTTTTATCATGGGCGACCTTAACACGGAAAACACAGAGTACATTAACAGCCTATTTCTCGAAAAGTTTTGAAACTATCAAAATGAACAAGTTACATTAGTTAGCTTGTGCTCAATGGAATCAATATGTGAAACCTATGTTTTATTTGAATCCACACTGAATTTGAAAAAGCCTCGCAAACATCGATGTTTTCCGTTGATCAACATGGTTTTACAGAGATTTTATAGAGAAAGAAAGACATTTGGCAGGAGATTGGGGAAATTGATCTCGCACGCATTTTAGCATTGAAACGGAGCAGCATACTCAGGCCTTGTTAATCTCGAAGGCCTCGCTCTCCCCGTGGCCTCGCTCCCTCCTGAAACCCCGTGCCGAGGCATTTTAAATATTTGACCGCTAGTTGGCGCTCTTCAGGGATAAAAACTACTTTCTACCTCATCTGCATGCTACTTTATCCGATTTTATCGCCAAAAATTTTGGTTTTCACAATAAAATTAGGTCTTATAAAGAAAACTACCTTTCATGGAAATGATTTTATAGAAAAATTCTTATGATATGCTCAAATTGAAAGTGGAATAAAATTTTTATAAATTTGTGAAGAATAACATACCTTCATCCATCCCTGTCTGTATTTATGGAAGGTTTTCCTTGTAGGATCACGAACATTATCAATTTATTGAAAAATCATTACTTAACGGAATTTCCTTTAATCATTTACATATTTAATTTTTACATTTATTTTACATTTATTTTATTTTATTTATTTGGTTAAAAACTATTCCATAAAAACATTACAATCGTCCATCCAGGGCCAGTATGGCCGTAGGCCGACGGGGTAGGTCCCTGGAGGGGGAACAAGAGACAGTGTATAACAGTGGTGTAATAAATTATAATGTAATATAAATTATGTTGAGGGGGTGAGGCGGGAAGGGGAAAGGAAAAGTTATATAGGCGTGTGTGTTAAGAAATAATTCTTAATACGATTTTTAAAGGTTACAATATTCGGGGACATTCGGAGATCTGGTGGTATAGAAGACCAGAGTCTATTACCTGAGACAGAGATGCTTTTGAGTTCGTAATTATGCTTTATACGTGCTCTTTGCAAGGAGGCTGAGTGTCGAGTGTTGTAAGGAGGCGCGCTATTGATTGTAAATAAGGGTTGAGGGAGGGAGATTAAAATGTAATTGTTGAGTATCTTGTATATAAAGATTGCAAGGTTTATAAAGTAGAGTTGTTGAATGGGTGTGATACCCACTGTGGTAAAAAGATGAGAGACAGGGGCTGGTTTGCGTAGTTTTAATAGAATTCGGACGAACCATTTTTGAAGTCTGAATAAGCGTAGAAGATTATGGTTAGTGGTCGAACCCCAAAATTGAAGGCCGTAAGTTAGTGAGGAGTGGATTAGAGTGTTATATAATAGCAAGAGGATTTTGGGGGGAAAGAAGTGGAGACGGGAGGAAAGCCCTAAACGCTGATTAAGTATTGAAGCTAAAGAATTGATGTGGGTATCCCAGGAGAGGTTATGAGTTAAGTGAATGCCTAGGTATTTAAAGGATTTGGATGGGGTAATCAGTTGTGAGTTGTAATGTAGCGAAAATTCGTTCGTGTCAAATTTTTTATTGCGTTGATGGAAGATGACGTAAGTGGTTTTGCTAAGGTTGAGGGATTGATGATTGATAGTGTTCCAGAAAAGAAGTTTGTCTAGGATTGAGTTAAAGGTATCCTTTATTGTACGTAGTGAGGCGTCGGCATAGGATATTGTGGCATCATCTGCATACAATATTAAAGATAAGGGAGAAAGTATGGAGGAAAGATCATTTATAAAAATATTAAATAAAAGCGGTGATAAGATGGAACCTTGGGGGACTCCAATATTTCGGGTGATTGTGGAGGAGGATTTATTATGAAGGTGGAGGGTGTATTGTCTATTTGATAAAAAGCTTGAAAGCCAGTCAAGAGGAGGGCCACGTATGTTGAAATGTTGGGATAATTTGTGTAGAAGGAGGTCATGAGGGATTGAGTCGAATGCTTTAGAATAATCGAGAAATAGGGAGACAACTAATTTGTTTTTGGCTATATTAGAGATAATGTATTCCATCAGTTCGTAGCAGGCAGTGGATGTGTTTCTTTTAGGTGTGAATCCGTGTTGGGAAGGAGAAAGAAGATTCTTTGAAAAAATGTATGAAGATAGACGTGTGTAGAAAAGGCTCTCAAATATTTTGGCAAAGGAAGGGAGAATAGATATTGGGCGATAGTTGGAGAAATTAGTCTTGTCGCCCTTTTTGTGAATTGGCGTAATTTTCGCAGAACGGAGACAGGAGGGGATTTGCCATGGGCGAGGGAGATATTAAACAATAGTGTCAAAGGAACAGCAAAACCAGAGCGTGCACGAATTATAATGTTAGAACTGATGCCGAGAGAGTCTGGATTGTTAGATGGTTTGAGACGGGAGATAATGGACGACACTTCATCAAGGGAGGCTGGAGAAGAAAGAAACGAGGATGAATCTGTCAATATTGAGATAGGGTATTGTTGTTGAGAAGAAGGTGAAGTTGTGGGCGGTAGCAGTACATTCAAAAAGTTAGTTAAAAGAGTGGGATCAAGGGTGGAAGGGTCAGAGAATGGCGAAATAAGAGGGGCGGGCCCCTGAATTAAATTTTTTATAGCTTTCCATTTTAAATTGCTGTTAGTGACCTTCGCAAAGAATTGAGAAAAATAATTGGATTTAGCTTTTTGAATGGCATGACGTGTAGAATTGGAGAAAGATCGGAACCTAAATTTGTTATAAGCATTTGGAGAGCGGCGGTATTTGCGATATAAAGCATTTTTATGTGAAATAAGTGAGAGTAAGTTAAGGGTCATCCATGGCTTCAGAAAAGAGGGTTTTGTATGAGAGGAGGTAGTAGATATACATGGTAGGTATCAGTTGAAACCACTGTGGATTTGGTAGAAAAATTTTTCGAAGAGGGTGTTGATATCTTCCTCCAGGTTAAATAACGAGTTCCAGTTGGTTAATTCCATAAATGAATTGAAGATTGCTAATCTGTTGGTAGTTATTAGCCGGGTGTTGAGGGACGTTGAGATGGGGTGTGCCGTTGACTGGAAAGATTGGAAGGTGAATATTGGAAAGTGGTCCGAAATTTCACAGTCCAGGGAGCCGCTGTATAAATTATCAGATAAAATCGAGAAGAATTGACCGATTAGGGAGGATGAGTTGTGTAAATTCGAGTAATACGTAATGGAAGAAATTAGAGGTGATAAACCGGCACGTGAGGTAAAGTCCAGAATTGAGTAAACAATGGAGGAAGGTGTGGAAAAGTCAAGATTAAAATCTCCAGAGATTAAGATTTTATGGGGGGTAAGACTAAGGTCAAGGAGTAAGGATGAGAGAAAAGTTAAAAAAGGGGAGAGTTGACCGGTAGGTGGGCGATAGACTGTGATTAAGTAAAGCTTGCTGTTAATTAAGATTGTTAAAATTTCGAAATCGTCTGTAATGGTTGTATAGTTGGTGTTGAGGAGATGGTGTAAGGAATTAGAAATATAGACAACAATTCCTCCTCCTTTTTTAGTTGGGCGGTGTATTGCTTCGAATGAGTAGTGGTTTGTAGGAGGAACTTCAAAAGTTGTTCCAAAAGTTGATCTCGTCCAAGACTCTATAATAGAAATAAGATGCGGGAGAGTGTGAAGAAGGGCAAGGGAAGCAAACAAGGAAGAGGAGTTAGCCCGGAGGCTGCGGATATTCAGGCTTAAGAGAAAAAGGGAAGAAGGGGAAGAGAGCAAGGGATCTTTAGTTAAGGCGGAGTTAAAGTCTGAAAAGGTAGTTGGTGAATGGGGCGGAGGCATGGTTAAGCTAAGATCTGATTAGAATTGGGGCAGATTGGACTGGGGAAGGAACTGCGAGCAGTTGAAAAATGCAGATAGAATTATGTGTGGGCAGGAGAGAATTGTGAAATGAATTGAGAAAGGCCTTTAAGACTATTAATGACAAAGCATGACTGGGGGATTACATTGACGGTTTAAGTCGGAAATGTTTTGTATTAGGGTGATTTTCTCGGTAGAGTCTTTCACGAGAATCCTTCCATTGGATGCCCAAGCATTGTGTGGACCGAGTTTAGATTTGGCTATACATAGTAGTCGATAACGGGAGGGCGTCAAGTCTTCGGCGATATGGGTGGGGGAACCACGTAATTGCTTTCGATTTTTTGTTATAAGATCTTTGTGGAGAGGTGAGGAGAATTGTAGCAGGATTGGTCGGGTCTTGTCAGGGACTCGGCGACCGATGCGGAATGCAGATGAAATTGCTGAAGGCTCGAGGTGAACATCGAATTTTGAGGAGAAGAGATCAAGGCATGAAGAGATGAGATTCTCTGTCGGGGACTCTGTTAAACCATAAATTCGTACGTTGCAGCGCCTTCCATATTGATCGATGTCATCAATGTGCTGCAACATTTCAGAAATAGAAGCGTTAGGTGGTGAGGTGGTATGAAGGTTGAGGGAAGCAAACGGTGTGTTGAGTTGAGCAATTGTTGCATCTAATTTGTCTAGGCGATTGTCAATTTCGTCTAGGCGAGCTTCAGTTGACGATACACGGTTAATAAGGTCGAAGAAAAGAGTGTCAATCTTTTTGGTGAGCCGCTGAAGGAGAGTATCAAATAAACTGTCGAAGTTGGTTAAATTTTCAAAATAATCAGAGACACCCTTCTCGATGGCAGCGTAGATGGAATCATCGAGAGAGGACGACGAGGATGAGATCTGAGATGCACTACGGGTTAAAGGCTTTCCAGGTGCTCCTTTGGGCTTTTCTCCGTGCAAGGGCATGAATTGTAAAGATCACGTTGACCTAGGGATGTGCTACGAATGTTGAGGGAGAGATGAATTAAACGATACGGAATGGGTGGGTGAATTCGAATCTGCCTCAATTCAAGGGGAGGAAATTACAATTGCACTGATGGGCTGGCCATCATAAATGCAATTATAAGGCGACAGAACCTAGGATGCTACTTGAAAGGTGGTGGACACCTGAATGTATAGAATACAACGAGAGCAGTGAGTAAACTAAATAAGATCTGTGCGAGTAGGCTAGTGGGAGCGGAAACTACAAAAGGTCAGAGATTAAATTGGAAGAATAAGTGTAGTATACAGGCTGTAGATGGTAGACACTGAGCACTGGGAGGGCAGCGCTGCTGTTTAATGATAGTAGAAAGCCAACAATGGAATAAAGGACAACAGCAGGATTACTTCATAACAATGCCATTCAGGATAACGATGTTAAAACTAACTGATCGCTCGCCAGTTTAAAATTAGAAGAAGAGGATTTAAAATTAGAACTCACAGATTGTGGAAAAGCCGTCCTGGAGCTTCGTAAAACTCAGTGAAAAATCACAACATTCTTATCAATAAACAGTACCAGATATATATAGGATCCAGAGATATATCGAGAATCCAGGAGCTGATGAATTAGCGTCCGATCCAGATGAATCACTTCCACTATATCCTTACGTATCCTTACGTATTAATCATAAAGTTATCTTTACAGCGGTTCATTGTATAAGTTTTCAGCAGGAGAAAATGACATCAAATTCTTGTGGTCTTGTTTTCATTGTACTGAAGAAACGAAATTATTCCAACACATTTTTAACATTTTTCAAACTTTGACGCTCGCGTGCTTTAGTTAAAATAAGTCACTGCTTAGTGTTGTTGGTTTTTCTTTTGAATCGCATCTTAATAGAAATCGATCTGCATTTATCATAATAAACGAGATCGTCCGTGCTAGACCGATATATCCAACAACCCTAGTCTACGCTGATAGAAGAGGTTGGGCCTCTATCATCGTAGGCTACATTAACTGACTGTACATCCATCTCAAAAAACAAAAGTCAGCCAACAACTAGTTAACATACAGGGTAATTCAGTCAATTTCTGACCATTTCAGTACTATGATTTATTGACCCATTTATGTTTACAAACTTCGCATTTCAGTATGATATTTTAGGCAGTTCGGAGTTTTTATTCCCGTGGAAAAGTCTTGATGATATGCTCAATGTAGCCACCACGAAAGTTTTGAACTGCTTGCAGCCGAAAGGTGAAGTTGTTCATAACTCTATCCAGGATTTCTGCATCCACAAGGGTGCAGCAGGTCTAGGATTCTTGGTGCTGTAGTGAACACACTGTCTATAAGGAACCCCTAGAGATAAAAATCACATGGGTTTAGGTCAGGACTCGTAGGGGGCCAAAGAAAGCCACCCCCGAGGTGTGAGGCCTAGCGCCATCCTGTTGAAACCATTGATGTTGAAGCGGTATATGCCTCCTTCGCAGCTCGGGGATGAAGAAGGTTTCCAACATGTTAAGGTAAGCCTGTGACGCTACGGTGCCCTCAAAAAAGAACGGACCAATGATGCCTCTTTTGGAAATCGCGCACCAAGCCATAGCCTTTCGTGGATGAAGAGGTGACTTATAGATCTCATGAGGGTACTGGGAACCCCAAAAACGAACGTTGTGTTTATTAACGTCACCCGACAGATGGAAGAAGGCGTCATCTGACACCCACAGGTTGTCCACAATGTCCTGATTGGCTTCCATTTCTGCTCCAAACTCCATCGCAAACTGTTGTCGCTTCTGTCTTCCAGTGTCTGTTAACTCCTGATAAACATGGTTATTGTACGGGAACCAGTGTAAATCCTTTCTCAAAATACGCCACGTCGTGGTATACGACAGCCCTTCTTCAATGGATAGGCGGCGAACAGATTTTTTGGTAGGGGAATCGACCAAACTTTTTCGAACATTTTCGACAACTTCGGCCGTTCGAACCAAGCTTCGCTCCCGCCTTTTTTCTTGCATTTAACACATCCAGTGGCACGAAATGGCTTGACAAAATCCATGATTGCTTGCCTGCCTCGCGCGTCTCGACATTTATACCTCTTCCGTAACTTTCTTTGCACGGTTACAGGTGATTTTGTCTCGAAATACCATTCGACAACCTTGCATTTTTGCTCTGTTGATAAAGCGGGCGCCATTTTTCAAAAATACGATTTTCATGCAGCGCCGTTGCAACAAAACAAACTCCAACTATTTAGAAATTCGATATGGCGCTCATATTCTTTCAATTGTTTATCCCTAATGCACGTGATTCGAGTGAAATGGTCAGAAATTGACTGAATCACCCAGTAGGTTTCCAGGTAATGACGGCATAAAACAAAATTGGATTTCAATTATTTCAAAACAAAGGTAATTTTATTATAATCTTGATTACATAATAATGAGCAATTTAATAACAGAGTTTCTGAAAACAAGTACGTTTACACTAACACTAATACCAAAAGCACATAAGGACCTTATGTGCTCTTGCTAATAACACTTCAAAGACAACGAAATAGCTTAATCTTCTTTTCTTTCTATATACATAAAGAAGGATGTTTGTGGGTCTGTTTGTTTGTTTGTTCGTTTGTTTGTGGGTTTGTTTGTTTCTTATGCAAATCTACAGTTTTATTTCGATCTTGATGAAATTTTGAATACTTGACCTTCAAAGCATGAGGAAGGTTACTGTCTACCTCACATTTCGGAAAAATAATAATTATTGATAAAAAATCGATATTCTTGGTTATGGAAGGGCATATTAATGAGAAATATCTCATGACCAACAATGCAAGGCAAAGTTTCTGCAACAATAGGTATCAACAGTGGTATAAACACTCAATCCACAAACACTAGGTAGGGATCAACAATATATATCTCATGACCAACAATGAAAAGCAAAGTTTGTGCAACAACAGGTATCTACAATGGTATCAACACGCAATTCACCAATAACAATCAGCACAAAATGATGATGCAATGATAGAAAGTTCATTTCAAAGAATTTCAACAATGAACATAAAATGATGATGCAATGACAAAACATACGTTTTCAAGAATTATAACAATGAACATAAAATAATGATGCAATGATAGAAAGTTCTATTCAAAGAATTATAACAATGAACATAAACGATGATGCAGTGATAGAACATTCGTCTCCAAGATTTAGTAACAATGAACAGGAAATGGATATAATAGACGATATAGATAGGGCAGTCTCTCTCGATGAGTCAAAGGAGATACACGTGTCTTCCTTCAGCTCCCTAACAAACGTTCAGACGATTGGGAAAAGTGTGTATATGTTTCTTTGTGTGTGTGTGTGTTTATGTGTTTGGCACGTTTTAGCACTGCATAACCTATTACAGTTTATTTTCAAAAAACACATCACTTTATTTAACTTCTTGAGATTGTTCTGTTTACCTACTGTGTAATCATCCCGGGCAACGCCGGGTCCTCTGCTAGTTCGATATACAGGGTGTTTTTGATTTGAGTACAGATTTTTTGGGAGATGATAGAAGAGGCCTTTAGAAGTATTTTTTGTCATATGAACATGGGGTCCCCGCAGCTCCGTTTACTTACAATACTGCATTGAACAATCAAATGACACCGGGACGCAGTGTGCGTTGGTAGGCCTAGATTATTTTATTTTAAACAATTAACACAAGCAATCTACTGTAATAACTTTTAAAGTAATTGTTTGCAAAGAAATTTCAAGGTGCGCGTGCTTGTTTGTTGAAAAGTCTTAGGACAAACTTCGTCAAGGAGATTCCATGGTATCCAACCCCTTTGTAAAATACGATTAGTCCATATGTAAATGAACTAATCGCATTCTGGGAAAGCAGTAGGTAAAGATTTGTTTTAAAAAGTTCACTTGATGTACTTTTTACATGTGTAAAGTTAAACAAACAGTATGAATCGTTTTACATGGAATGATTATGCAGACATGCATCTGTGTCTCGGTGCTGCTGGTACCATGGATGGTGCAAGGCGTTTGTATGCTGAACGTTATCCCAACAGAATTCTTCCCAATTCACGAACATTTGGTGCAGTAGATCGTCGTCTAAGTGAAACGGGCTCATTCGCTCATGATAATCATCAGCGTGGACGTCGTCGGTTTTTACACTCACCTGAATTAGAGGATGAAGTTTTGGAAAGGTCTAACCGAAATCCATCGACAAGTACTAGTGCGCTCGGAGCTGCTCTGAATACTAGTCATACTACTGTATGGAACATTTTACATGACAACCTACAACATCCGTTCAAGCTTCGAAAGTTGCAGGAATTATGTCCCAATGATCATGGTCCCCGACGTGCTTTCGCAGAATGGTTTATGCAACAACAGAATAGGATTCCAGACTTTCCCTCCATGGTTTTGTGGACAGTTGAGGCAACGTTTACGGGAATGTTCAATAGCTACAATAGTCATCTGTGGTCTCATGTCAACCCATGTGCAACACTTGTTACCAGTTTTCAGCATCGTTTTTCGTTGACTATCTGGGGTGGCATGATTCACAATGTCCTGATTGGGCCATATCTCCTACCATGCCGTCTTAACAGGCAAACATACCTTGGTTACCTGAAGGAGGAGCTCCCTGGTCTTCTTGAAGATGTTCCACTAATGACCAGACATTTGATGTGGTTTCAACAGGACGGCGCACCTGCGCATTACACAAGAGCAGTTAGAGATTACCTAAATGAGACATATCCTGGTCATTGGATTGGTCATGTCGGAGCCGTTGATTGGCCTCCGAGATCGACAGATCTCACACCGATGGATTTTTTTATGGGGAGCATAAAATCAATGGTGTACTCCGAACCCGTAGATACCGAAGAAGAATTGGCGGCTCAGGTTGCCGCGGCAGCAGGTGACATCAGCGACCGTGCTAATCAACTGTTTCCACGCGTACATAAAAACCATCATAAGACGTTGCGAATTGTGCTATGAAGCAAATGGCGGTCATTTCGAACAATTACTGTAAAAATCATACAGTAGATTGCTTGTGTTAATTGGTAAAAATAAAATAATCTGTCCCGGAGTCATTTGATTGTTCAATGCATTATTGTAAGTAAACGGAGCTGCGGGGACCCCATGTTCATATGACAAATAATACTTCTAAAGACCTTTTCTATCATCTCCCAAAAAATATCTACTCAATTCAAATACACCCTGTATATAAAGAAGGATGTTTGTTTGTTTGTGGGTTTGTTTGTGGGTTTGTGGGTTTGTGTGTTTGTTTTTTATACAAAACTACAGTTTTATTCCGATCTTGATAAATTTTCGCATACATGACCTTTAAAGCATGAGGAATGTCACTGTCTACCTCAGAATTCGAAAAAATAATAATTATTGATAAAAAATCGATATTAATGGTTATGGCAGGGCATATGAATGAGAAATATTTCATGACAAACAATGCAAGACAAAGTTTTTGCAACAATAAGTATCAACAATGGAATCAACACGTAATTCACAAACACTCTGCACGGACCAACAATATATATCTCATGACAAACAATGCAAATAAAAGTTTGTGCAACAATAGGTATCAACAATGGTGTCAACACGCAATGCACCAACACTATGCAAGTATCAACAATATATGTCTCATGACCAACAATGCAAGGCAAAGTTTGTGCAATATAGAATTCAATGCATAGAATTCCTGTTATTCAGGCTTTTCTTAGAAAAGAGAATTTTTAGTAATGAACAATTTCTTGAAAATCTTTAAAAATGATCAGTAACTGGAGATAATGAGTTAGCAGAATATTGAGAAAGAGTGAAACACGATAGAGGAAGCACTCCTTTAGCTACGTGCTGTATCAGCAAATGGTAAGCAAGTAAATAGAAGAATCGGCGCCGCTAGACTACACAAAGTGATGAATGGCCAATTTTTGCTTCAAGACATCGAAAGAAGAAAGGAAATTGCAACTACATCAAGTGTACATCTAAAGTAAAATTACGTGAGTAAAAAGTTTTTTAGACTAGAAGGCATCATTGGAGAGGTCCATACATTGTGAGCCTTTAAAAAAATTTTTTCCGGAAAATCAAGTCCTGGTATATCACCTAGAATAGATTTTTTCAGTGAAGAAGTTAATTCCTGTCTTTCGGATTTTTCTTAAAATTGATAGTCCCTTCGCTCTATATTGTAGTGATTGAGTTATTATTAAACCAATTTGGAGGTTTAATTTAACTTTTTGTGGTTTTTCTGTTTACCTACAAGCATAATTATCCCGGGCAATGCCGGGGCCTCTGCTAGTAATAATTATTGCTAAAAAGTCGATATTCATGTTATGTCAGGAAATGTTAATGAGAAATACCTCATGACCAACAATGCAAGGAAAGTTTATGTAGCAATGCAAGGATATCAACAAGGATATCAACAAGCAATTCACAAACACTTTGCACGGACCAACAAAATGTATCTTATGACGAACAATGCAAGGAAAAGTTTGTACATCAATAGGTAAAAAAATGGTGTTAACAAGCAATGTACCAACACTATCTCAACACTATCAACACTATCAACAATATATATCTCATGACCAACAATGCAGGCAAAGTATGTGCAATATAGATAAGTTTCAATTTGTTTCCTGTTATTCAGGCTTTCCTTAGAAAAGAGAGTTCTTAGTACTTAACAATTTCTTGAAAATCTTTAAAAATTATCTGTAACTGGATATAATGTAGAGTTAGCAGACTATTGAGAAAGTGTGGACAGACGACAGATGAAGCACTAATTTAGCTCCGTGCTGTATTGGGCAAATGGTAAACAAGTAATTAGAAGAAGCAGCGTCCACTAGACTACACAAAGTGATGAATGACCAAGTTTTACTTCTAAGACATCGACAGAAGAGTGGGAATTGCAACAACATAGTGTACATCTAAAGGAAGATTACGTCAGTAAGTATTATTTAGACTAGCAGTGGCATCTTTGAAGAGGTACAACCATTATGAACCTTTAAAAATATGTTTTTCGAATTTTCATTAAGAATTTTTACTGTATTAATTCTAAGCGTTTTCATATGTTTACTTTTAAAATATTGCAAAATTTAATGAAAAAAAAAGTCCGAGCCGCGCAGGTGCAAACATTTCACAGAAATACATTCTGACTATATTCTGTGGTAATGTGTATACTTTGGAAACTGAGATACTGATAATGCGATGACTGAATTCGTTTCCAAGAATTATTAATAATGAGCATAAAATGATGATGCACTGACAGAACTTTAATAAGGCAGCGTCTATTGATGAGGCAAAGGAGTTACACGTGTCTGCCTTGAGCTCCCTATGAAATGTCCAGATGCTGGCAAAAATTTATTTGTCTGCAAAGGAAAGAAAAAAACGAGTATTGCTCAGAGGAACTCTGCAACTAAAACAGTAAAAGCTATACGGGCTTTTGTAAAATCTGAACAATGGGAGTTTCGAATAGAGCAACAGGGTATAAGAGCTTCTACGTCAATGGCAAGAAAAAGTTGAGTTTACAGTATCTGGTGATGCTCCGCAGTGGTGAGGCAAGTCAAGAAGAGTTTAGATAAAGTCCTGTTATATCGCTTAGAATTCCCTTTTTTCATATCTTTTGTAAAATGCATACTCCCTTTGCTCTGTGTTGTATTGTTTGAGTTATTATTTAACCAATTGGGAGTTATTATTTAATTTTCTGAGATT
>JAHWFO010057405.1:0-29409 GCA_023313115.1 Rhysida immarginata | reverse complement strand
TGTTGATAGCGGCGTTCTATTTCCCCTAAGGACGCTTCAGTATTTAAAGACGTTTGTTTCATAAAGTCTCGGATGTATGTTTGGGTTTTTATTATAATTTTGCGTTTCCGAGATTGTTCTTGGTTGTGTGACTAATTTTACATGTATAAGCAACAAGAAATTACTCCTCCCGAGGAAGGTTTTAGGAAAGTAGCGGCAGCCCTGAGATCATCTATTTTTACCCTTTTATCTCATTTAACCCCCCCGCCAGTTCTTTAAATCAAAAAACTGAATTTCTCGAACATAGTATTTAGAAAGTATAAAAGAGCCCTATCTTCTTTCGTTTCTCGTCATTTCCGATCGAATGATATATCACATGCCTTAGTGTCACGGAATTTTGAAGAGAATTCAAGGATTAAGAAAAATTCCGCGACAAGAATATTTATTAATAGCAACTGGAAATTAGAAGAAAAAGAGCTCACCCCGGGAAGGGAGAATCGTTCAGTCTTACGAGTCGCGCGAGGTTCGAGACCGAACCACGAGAGTAGAAGGGGAGCGCGTGAAAAAGCAGAAAGAAATCGGAGGCCGATGCAAAAGGTCGAACGGACGAGTACGTCGAAATCAAATTTAAGAAAGGATACCTGCGAAAGGCAGCAGAGAGTCAAGAATGCACAGTCATTTAATTTATTGGAGGATAATAGCGGAGCTGACGAGCGTAGCTATTCTGAGAGTATCCAGGAAAATAATGATTTGTGTCCTCTGCATTTAAGTAAATGCCAAAACGAAGCTGAGCAGCAAGGACCGATGTGAGAACGGCGACGACCGGAAGGAAGTTTTGGGCAGCCCCGTCCAGGCTCAGGAGTGGAGCAGAATTTCGGCAGGTTCACATACAACGGTAATGTGGTTTTGACTATATGTAATTATTCTATCTGTACCGTTTCCTCGCTCGGTTTCTCCCTCGCAAATATTACAAGTTGCCGAAAAATAAATACTCGGGACAGTCGGGAAATTTTTATCGAATTGGGGTGTATAGATTTCAGTGCGACCGTCCAAGGGGTATACCCTTTTAGTTTCCCTGCTTATCAGGAAACAGGCGTAGGAGGCTTTGTTCCGACGGCCTGAAGGGGGAAAAAAAAAGAAGGGAGAGAAGCAAAACTTTAATTAAGAAAAGTGTGTTGTGTTTTGTTGTCCACGTGACTTCTTTTTTTTGTGATATTTACGGCTAAAAAGATAGAGCAAATTTACGCGTGTATTTGGCTCATGGTGTCTAATTATATTTCAAGGGAATTAACTGGAATATATATGAGCAGCTTTTGCGCGGGAATCGCATGCTTGGATTTTAGTACTATAAGAAGTACTGAACGATAAACCAGCGTGGATAATATTTCTTTCTACTTTTTCTCGCGCTCCCTTTCTACTCCTTCCTTCCTTCCTTCCTTCCTTCCTTCCTTCACAGCTCTCACCTCCCGGGAAAGGAGACTAGCTGATTTATGCGATAGAAAAGGGGGTTATCTCAGGTTTGGGCTACTGGGTTTAGTTAATCGCTGGAAAGAGATTTTTGTGTACTCCTAGCAGATTGGTTGTGGCTAAATATTTAAAAAGAGCTTTCACTACTATTTTCTTTGTTTTTCGGTTCATCGGGGAAGCAAGGAGGATATTTTGTAGAGTTATTTCAATTCCTCTGTGTTGAAGGCTCCCTCTGGCGGTAGAAATTAGGACAGTGGAGCATCATGTACTCCAACAATTCTATTGCTCCGCACTTACAGCGGTCCGAAGGCGCTATTTTTAATTTATACAGGAAGTTATTTAACGGCACATGGCCAGTTCTTAGCCTGAAGAGGATATACTTTTGTTGATAGGAGAGCCAGTTTGGTGAGGAGCGGTTAAAGTTTCCTATCCTTGGGAAGAGGTTTTTATAGTGGGGCCCCTTGGATTCCGTAAGCCTGAGATTATTCCAATTCTCCAGAACACTTCGCCATATGCAATCCCGAAAGGTTGAAGTGTCTACGCGAGATAATGAGACTGGCTTATTCCCTATTCTCGCCCAATGGGCTAGATTATCCGCTAATTCATTCCCGCTTATTCCGTGGAGGCCAGGAACCCAGAGGAATCTTATACAATAATTATTCCCCTCGAGTATATGTAATAGGCTTATCACTCGGCCGATAAGGTTGTTATAGTGCCAACGAAATTTGTGGAAACTTGATTGAATAGATAGGAGCGCACTTTTCGAGTCCGTGAGTATCAAATAATAGTCTGTGGATAGAGTTACTATAGTTGCTAACGAGCAATGAATTGATGTTAGTTCGTGTTGATAGGAACTAGTTGCAGGTTCGATTTTTTTGTAAATTATGTGATTGCCTTTTATGTACACGCCGATCCCCCATATAAGGCTTGAGGGAGACAGGGAAGCATCCGAATATAGTGTGATGAAACCAGCATATTTATCTCTCAGGAAATCATTAAATAGTTTGTCGCGTAGAGGTTTTTTGGGAGATTCAATTACCCACTTTGGAGTTTCCAAAATGAGATCGGGTGGAGGATCCTTCCAGGCATTATTTAATATTGTAACTCCACAAGTTTTAAAGTAGCCACAATTAAATTTTGTTAGTATTTGGGATATGAGAGATCTAAGTTTGTATGATTTTATAACGTTGTGGGATTTCTCGGTTAACGAAGAGTTCCCAGCAAAATTAGGCATGACATGACAAATTGAGAAAAATTGAGCAGCCGCCTTCGCTTCCCACCTTGGATATGAGGGGGAGGTAAATTCGCTTCAACATAAAGCATCGAGCAAGGCGAGGATTGGAGAGCATGAAGACAGCTTCGGATGATATTCATTTCTTCTATGAGTAGAGACTCAATTGCACTCTTGGGGGCGAGGAGAAGGATGATAGCAGAGATATCCGTTTATTTTATAAGCGTGTTGATGAGCTTGGAGGATTCACTCCATGATGGTCCCCATTTTGCTCTGGTAACAAGCTTCAGTTGAGCTAGGTTTCTTTGAAGATGTCTTTTTGTTTCTGCCATATGATATCTCCAGGTTAATTGGTCATCGATAAGGAAACCTAAGAAATTGTGGGAGTGCCTGCAGGGGAGTTTTTCTCCTTGTAAAAAGATTGTGAGAAGCGGAGAGGGTCTTGTTTTGGCAATGCACATGACTACCGATTTATCGGATGAAAAGTTAAGATGATTTTCAACTCCCCAGCTATCAAGAACATCGCAGGCGTCTTGCAAGGTTGCACCAATGCTTGGGATGGATCTACTCGCAAACCAAATAGCCATATCGTCTACAAAAACGTTTTTGTCAATCCCAGTGGGGACATTATTGAAAGCATCTCTTGAGTAAATGTTTAAAAGCGTGGGGCATAAAATGGAGCCCTGTGGAAGACCTTGAGGACTGTTTGTCCAGACTTCCCCTCCGGGAAACTTGATACCAATTTTCCTCATTCTGAGGAAGGAATAAATCCATAACACTAATCTGCTGGGGACTTGGATACTTATTAGTTTATTGACCAGTAGCTCGTGAGGTACAGAATCAAAAGCTTTCTTTATATCAAGAAAGATGATACCAATATTCTCATTTTTCACTTTCGCTGCATAAATGTCGTCTACAAGGTTAATAACAGAGTGAATATAGTCATGTCCTTT
The DNA here is from genome assembly GCA_023313115.1 of Rhysida immarginata. NCBI lineage: Eukaryota > Metazoa > Arthropoda > Chilopoda > Scolopendromorpha > Scolopendridae > Rhysida > Rhysida immarginata. The sequence goes on along the minus strand of JAHWFO010057405.1, from coordinate 25,779 downwards.
CCTAAAATCTGATGAGTAATTAGGTAAAAGTTCTTGGGACTCTAAAAATGTTGCAATCTGTTATTCACCATCCTTTCAACTATTTTTATCCAGCAAGATATAAGAGCTATTGGCCTATAATTTAATGGATCATCGGAAGCTTTCTTGGATTTGAGGATGGGATAAATGGTGGCATCTTTCCATCTAGGCGGGATGATACCTGTTAACCAAGAGTTGTTGATGGCTTCAAGTAGGAGTTTTAGCTGGCTGTCGCTTAATTTCAGGAAAGTAGAATTTTGTAGATAGTAAGGGCCGGGTGCAGTCCGCGTCGATCTGATCGACGATGTTAGCTCAAGCTTTGTGAAGGGTCTCTCCCAAGGAGACCGTCGGCCCTCTGAACAGAAATCGCCTGATAGATGGCAAGGCCAAGGTAGACCGGCTGTAGACTTTGCACATACTGTCGCCAAGAGAATTTCTCTGGAAGAAGATTCTGGGTCAAATAACTCTTTAATGAGGGGAATAAGCGGAGGCGCGCTCTTTCGGAAACATCTGAAGGTTTTCCGTATGCTGTTGGGGCTATTGTCTTGGATCCTGGTTTTCCAATAACTTCTTCTGTACTTCTTAAGGGTTTTTTTTATTTTGCTTTATCTCTTTTGGATAGAAGGCAGCATTGGTCGCATCTACATTTTAGGAACGTCCTCCTGGACTTGTTTCTTTCCCATACAGCTACTTCACAGTCTGCATTCCACCAACATGGTCTCACAGGAATAACCCTTGCTTTGTGAGAAATGGGGCCCTGGATTTTAGATTGAAAAGCTTTCAGGATAGTAAGAATATCTGTGGAACAAAAGTAACAATCATTTAGGGCTTGGGGGCCCTGTGCGGGAGGGGGGAGGGAACTGACAGGAGTCGGTGATGTATTAGTACGAGGAAGACGCAACGTAGGGCTTAGAGAAATAGTTAGGCGAATCGGTTGATGGTCACTTCCGTATGCATCTGGAATAATTTCCAGGTGCATAGGGAAGGGGCAGTCCAAAGATACTAAGGCTAGGTCAAGATTTGCCGAGGATCATGCGGGGTTGGATGGATGAAATGTATGTTCTGAAGTGAAGAGAACGGCAAAATTAAACTGACTTTAGAGATCTTCTAAGTAGCGCCCGTTCTGGTTATAATTTTCACATCCCCACTGGGGACTTTTTGCATTAAAATCACCGATGGCCACAAAGGGGGGGGGGGGGGGGAGAAGAGACTAACAATATCCTTCCAGTTATCTTTGCTCAGGTAGCCAGGAACATAGACGCTATAAATGTGAAGCCAGACTCCCTGAAGAAATACTACCAGGTCAATTACTGCTACATCTCCGATATGTTTGGATGAATTTATGTAATGGGGGATAGCTGAACTGACCGAGATTAGATTTCTCCCACCATGCTTTTCCCTATTATTTCTATAAGTATGGATTCTACATATACTAATTGAAATATCCAGGCTGAGAAAAGTTTCACAAAAAGTTAAAATATCTGCTTTGCTTTTCAAGAGAGAGACGTCTTTCCAATTGGAAAGTAACCCTCTAATATTCCAATGCACTACCGCGATATGATTATTGCTCCTGGCTGACGACACGACCATTTGGAGTAAGAGGGGGAGAGCATATTATTCCACCAATCAGTGGCATCTGCGAGCCACATGGGCATACGGGAGAGCTAGGATCTTATCATGTTGAAAGTTTCATCAATTAACTTAGGCTCACCCCCTTTATTTGTTTCCATGAGAGATGAAATAAAGATTTTTAGACAGTTGCTTACCAATTGGTCTAGATTGTGATTTCCTAGAGCCGTTCTAAGCTCTGTTTTATTAAGGGTTCCATTATCTATGCACTGCTGAGAACAGGTCTTCTCAGCCCCTTGCTCCTGTAGGGAGAAAGGAGAGAGTTGAGGCTAGTGTATTTGCGTCAGTAAGGGGTCATGTGATAAGGTTTAGGACGGAGTACAGATTGGTGAGTGATAGGGGAATAGTGGCCGCACTTCATCTCTACCGCATGTCATGCAGGTGATGTTTGTTTCGCTGTTTCGCCTAGTTAAACCCTCTGTGCCAGAGAGATTCTGGTAGTAATCGGGAACGGGGGAGCGGCTGTTGATGAGAAATCATAGTAGAGCTGGGAGAGACTGCTCTTGCGACGGTTGCAAATGACCTGTGGCCCGGTATGTTAGCCCCCAATTCCATATCCACTATTTTCTTCGCTTCATAATAAGAAAGGTATTGATCAATCATTTTTGCTCGAATTTGCCCTTCATACTGTAATGCTCTATTTTGCTGTTATTAAGCTTAAAGGGACCTAAACCCTACCTCACCTCCCCAAAAGAGTGTTTGGTTGTACTGCTGTTTGAAAGGGACTGGGAGTTGATAAAACTAAGTGCATTAATGTTGAAGATAAAAATCATACATCCTCCAATCAGTTTAAAAAACTGTGGCTTTATTTGAACCCAAAGCAAATTTCTTAACAATCTATACCTGTTTCATCTACTTCTGTTATTTTACATTTAGTAGTTAACTTGGGACTCATGCTTTTAAACATCTTAGTCTCCGTTAAAGTTCATGGGTCAATTTAATATAATCATCTCTTAAATCTATCGTCTCAGATTATCGTATTTCGCCTACAGCCTACAGAAAAAATATAAAACTCAGTAAAAATTGTTTCTATCGATAATCAGTGCTTCTTGGCCATCTCACTAAAACGGAAGCCTTGTTGACTATGTTCCATGCTTTGCTTTAACTCGGGCGATCCTATAAATTACAAAGTTCGAGTTTCCTTTTACAACAAAGGTGCGAAAAATGCTCCTTACGGTTTTGCTTTCAATGAAAAATTCTGTGTCTTGATTTTTAGGTAAGTCTAATTACTCTAACTCAATCTTTTTTTGTGTTTGCTTACATTTGAACATGCTCGGAACAAAATACTTTCAAAAGTGTCAAGATAATCAATTATTGTTTTACTTTTTAACTTTTATCAATCCGAATGAGCTTTCTACCTTTTACACTTTTCTTTTTACAGAAGAATATCCGAGATTTTGCTGTCCGACCGATGGGGAAAGATAGGAGAAAAAGGTGGGAAGAAAGGGACTCTAACGATGTGATTATTAATTGTGTTAGTAGGGAAAACGCCGATCTTAGTACTACGGGATACCTCCTGCTTCAAACTTTCTGTCCGCAGACTCATAACATTCAGCTCATTGCTATCCACTGGGTCTTGGGTATGGCTTGCGCTGGACAACATATAACATCGGAACATCGTTTTTTTCCTTTTTCCTCTTTCAAACGACATGCTCAGGCGCAGAGCTGGTGAACGATGTTTTCTCAAAATTTTGTGATGCTTGACTAGACACGATTACTTAATCAATATCAGAAACCGATTACTGTGGATCAAGGAATGTTGAATGCCCGTACCACTTCAGAAATGGAATGTCCCATTCATCTGGTTCCATAATCTTGTAATAAGACGTTTCAGATGACTAACACTCGAGTTGACAGCACTGATACAGCACTGATACCGCTCTGCTTATTTAAACACCTGTTATGTGATGCAAACAACATCTGAAAATTTCCGTACGATACTCACTCGGTACTTCAGTGTAAATTGTACGCATTTTTCTATGGTTAAACGTTTTTCCGCTTATCTTGTAATAATAAAAAGGTTATTAACGAATCTTTTATGTTATTATGCTAGCAGTTTCATCTTTGCTGCTGGGTGACGCCATAGCCTGGTGAGTTTTCACTGAGCACACAACTTCTGTAAAGTTCAGCAACATCAGGCGCGGCTAGTCACTGGATGGGCGACCATCAGTGACACACGATATTCACCCCCCTGGCTGTTGTAACCATCTTACAGCAGTTGTTAATCCAGGTACATCCTAGGATCAAACTCGTCGGCCTCTAACCTTACAGGCCCTGGATGTACGTATTGAATTACAATAAATAAAAATAAAAATAAAATAAAAATAGAAAATATATTAACCGTGAACTCTGGAATACCTAATACGAGATGCGTTAAATTTGATCAGGACATTTTTTTTTAATTGTTGTAAAAATTTAAACTTTCATTGTTGGGATGGCAACCACGACCTCTCATGCAAATGCCACACCACTCTTCCCGACTGTTTATTTAAACAAAGTGGCAGACAGGGATGTGTCGACCAAAGTGGAACAACGAATAATCATGAAGTTTCTCCACAACAAAAAGATGAAAGCATCTGAAATTCATCAGAAACTTCAAAAACAGTTCACTGCGTCATATTTGTCTCGATCATTCGTCTTTGCTTGGTGATAAAAGTTTAGAGGGCTGAATCCACCAGGAGTGAACCTCATAACCCAAGGCCATGAACTGCTGTCAAAGATGGCATTATCACACGAATAAATTAGCTGACAAGGGACAACAGGGGTATTCATGTCCGAGAATTGCCTTCAATAACAGGCTGTGTGGCAGCTGTCATCCATGATAGGCTGAAATTCATGAAGATCTGGTGACACATGGGTCCTTAACAACTCTCCGAGGATCACAAAACCACCTGGATGGAAATGTGTTACATGCTGCTGCAGCGATATATCAGAAAAGGTGAAAGGTTCCTAAGTGTTGTGACCACTGATGAAACATGAATTCATCGCCATACTCTTGAAGCAAGCTTGCAACACACAGAATCACCACGACCCAAGTAATTCAAGATGACACGGTCGGCAACGAAAGTATGTCGACTGTATTCTGGGACATTAAGGGTATCATTCGTGTCAATTTTCTGGAAGAACGTCGAACCATATATGCACCCTACTATAGTGACATTTTCAGGATGTCCCTGAAACCAGCACTAAAGAAAAAGCGACTAGGACTGCTTACCAGTGGTGTTTGTTTTGTGCAAGACAATGACAGACCACACATAGTCAAACTGGCTATAGACACACTGATGGAAAACAAATGGGACATCTCACCACATCCTCCATGCAGCCCGGATCTCTCCCCTTGTGAGTATCACCTTTTTGAACATTTAAAGAGTTCTTGGGAGAGCAGAGGTTCGGCTCTAATGAGGAAGTGAAAAAAGCTGTCTTGACGTGGTTTCAACATCAGCCTGAAGATTTCTACAAAATCGGTATCCAGATGTTCCCAGAACGTTGGAAAAAGTGTGCAGCGAAGCAAGGAGAGTTCTTTGAGAAATTACTGGTGTGTGTCTGTGTGTATATGTTGTTCTGAGGTAGGTGTCGGAGTCTTCTATATTGCTGTACATCAAAGTTCTATTCTTATTTTACAACATAAGATCGCGCAAGTAAGTAAACAAGGAGGGCAACAATTGCTCCCCGATTTGGGACAATATCTTCCCCGATATAAATTGCTCCGAGTCAGGAAATCTTTCCTTTGTCTTGCCATCAGGATATAGCAGTACGGGCCTTTTTCTTCCTTGATCCTATCGTCGAATACCATCTACCTATTATGGCGGCATTTGTTTTTGTATCTGCCTCGTATCTTCTATCTCGTTGTTAGGCGCAACCTTCATATCGCGACGTTTAATGTATGTTTTACATTGTTGTTCCGAATCATTGTTCCTCTCTTCAAATCCCAAGATTTTTTAATTCTTGGAGGGGGACGGTCCGCGAATGACGTCATCTTGTAGAAATTTCCCTTACAAATTGACATTTCAAAAGAAATTTCTTCAAATAGGAGTAGGAGAGAAGGTAGGAGGAGGGCCCCATAAGGTTCGATTGGTTTTGGAACGTTACAGACCTCTCCCACTCAACGAAGAACCTTGGTACAGGTTCTAAACTGACCTAATCAATATATCTGTATGAAACAGTCGTTTTCTTCTCCAACTTAAGGAGAGCACGTGATTCCCTTTTAAAATTGTGCTAGGGGAGGGAAACAGTAAACCGTGGGCCGTTCATCTGAGTTCATCGAGTCTTGGTTGACAGGGTAGTTTGTCCTCCCCTGGGTACCTTCATATCTTCATGGTATCTTTTCAGTTCAGTGATGGTAACTATAATATTAAGATGTTCTCCTGGGATTCACTTATCTATAATAAAACATCGAGAACAAAGCGGTACTTAAGTCCTCAGTGTTGTGTCAGTACTTTGTTGAACGCGGCAAGTGCAGTTATGGAATAAGGTGTCTGGCCGCCCAAAGCCATGCCATCTGAATCTCACTCCGTTGCTACCCTCAGGTGTGTCATCTTTCTTTTCGTCGCTTCTTCCAGAAGAATACCTTCTTTGGGACGTCTACTCTTTTTTACATCTCTCACCCGTTCCCACTGGGTGCAAGTAGCAAGTAATTGGGACTCGGTCGCCACAGTTGTGGGGGAGAAATTTCCCCTGTAAATATGCATTCATGTTCTCCATTGCAAGACCTAGCAGTTTTCTTTCCATCAATGGCTTGTCAAGGGAAGCATTTTTATGCCATAGGTTAGAGTAATATTTGCCAAAACTCTCACTATTGCCTTGGACTCGATAGTAAATTTTCTTTTGTCATGCCATAACCGAACGTGGTTGTCCAAATCGCTCTATTAATTGTTGTTTAACATCATTCCAGGTTTCTATACCTTGTACAACTCTCTGATCCAGGTAGGTAAATGGCTCTCGACCAAGGGAGTATGCGACACCACAGAGAAACGGGGATTTCTTGTGATCTGACTTGTTCCTCGAATAAAGCCAGATAGTTGTATATATCGGTATACCCATCGAACAAGTACAGCTTAAGCCATTGTCGTTAATGGTCCAAGTCTTCACGTTCATCTACTAGGGCTTCTACATCAGTTGCTTGTCAATCAAAATTCCTGGCCATGTTTTCTAGAGCTTGAATCCCTCCTCCGGTTGTAAAACGAGTTATATCCTTCCAAAAATTCTTCTAGATTGGCCATCTCCTAGCTGGCGGTGCCGGGGTGAATGATAATTCCCGCTCTTATGTCGTTCAACTTGGTTTTAACACTTCAATTTAGATCTATATCTGGTCTACAGGGAATGCGTAATCTTCCGGCTATTTCTCGTATAGCCCCTTCGTTGAAAAGTAAAATTGGACATCTTTGGAGATAGAGGGAGGCGATCATAAAATTGGTCTGATCCGGTTCTTCTTCGATGATCCTTAGGTTCTCCCCTTGTCCACCATTAGTGCTGGGTGTCACTGAGACGTTTGCGGCGTTTCCCGTGGTGGGGGTTCCATATTCGAATCTTTCAAATGTTTTCACTAGCGCTCAAGAGATCAATATTAACGTGAGAGTGTTGTTGATTTTGTGTCAGAAAAAAAAGCAAAATACCCTATGTAACGGTTATTAAAGGAGTTCAGGTCCAGATGCTCACTATCTTCTGCATCGTGCCAGAACAGAAGTATTTTTCAGAGGGATAGTGACTATTCAAAGAAAGGACGAAAGAATGACATTAGCAAGAGAAAGCACAGAAATATTACATAACAGATCATTGGCGCAGGCTTATCTTTCATTGGGATAATGTCAGAATCCTGGTTCCAGGTCCAATGAGTTCCACGTTCAGAGTAGTCATCCAAACTAGAAAAGATATAAAGAATACGAACAGAAATGAGGATTCACCTACAAACTACCTTCAATCTGACACAAAATAACCAAGGCTTTATTTTTTATGAAAAGGATCTCCACGAGATAAAATTCGGATATAGTTTATGTATCATTATTCGTCTGTCAGTTCGCTTTATCGCTTCCGGGTGTTCAGAAAAATAAAAAAAAATTTACACAATCAATTAGACACTGAGAATATTTCTATAACATCAAATCTCAAAGTGTTACATTGCATCTAGAGAATTCATTTCGCTTTAAATCAGAAGAAAAAAAAATAGAGTTCTAAGGTCCTAGTAAGTAACGTTCAATTTCTCTTTCGAATTCTTTAATATAAGTTTAAGTTTCTCCCTTTATTAATACTTTTTTTTGTTCATTAGGGCCGTTCTGCTAAAATGGGACCAGGGAGTAAAGAATAGAGGGAGGCGACACTCTTCAGTTTTCCTATACAAAACGCCGTGCTTCCGTTTATACGCTGCCCTCTGCCGGAAGGAGTGAATTGTAAATATTAAATTGCGTCACCAAAGCACTGAGGTCACATTCCAAGTGCCACAAATGACGTTTAACCAGAACAACCGCCTCTATTCATTCCTGTTGCGATTTATTATTTACAATTTGGGAAGTAATAATAATAGTGCAAAAAATAAAATTCTCAGACACAATAAATAATATTTAAATTTGGTTTATTATCTATTTTAAGAATACATGTAGTTATCACCAAATATCACATTTTTAATTAATAAACACAGGAAACTTAAGAAATAATAACTTTATTTCTAAACGATGGGATAATTTGTGCTCACTTGCTCATCTCCTCATTGTTAATTTCTTTCTTAAATCAAGAAACTTAACGAATTATCTGTTCTTGCTTTGTGTGCGAATTTCGTCTTCGGCCCCAATTTCCTCTGCTCTTTTCATACACAGAACAGTAGTCACGATAAGAGGAAAAGTACAACAATGGCTACGCTTCCTTCCCGTCGGTACTCTTCCTTCTTTGTTGAAAAGGAAACCGGAATTTTCGATTCATTTTATTCCTACCGCCAGCTGGCGTTCGTCCTTGGGCCCTCTTGCGGAGATTCAACAGAAACTCGGAGTGTCGCCTCCCTCTATTCTTTACTCCCTGATGGGACTTCTGAGCTGGGTTTCTCATCATTTTTCTACTTGTTGAGTAAGATCAGGTGAGTTGTCATTATTATTATTTCTTATTTTTTCGTGCATAAACCCTTAAGGTTGCACATGGGGTAGTTTGTTTTTCCTAGCGCTTATTTGGCGCCCTTTTAACTCGACTTGTTTTTTCATGAATTTTATTTAACTCAGGGAGCAGATGCTAACGATTGTCTCCTGTTTTCTAGGTAAGACGTACTTTAGGTAAGTATCGGAGTCTTCTGTATTGCGGCGCATCAAAAGTTATATTCTTATTTTACAACATGAGATCGCGCAAGTAAGTAAAGAAGGAGGGGGAGAACTAATAACTAAGCTAATAATAACGGGGAGGACAAGGAAGGAACCCCAAAAATTTGACTATAAAAACAGAGCGATTTTTGGGGGGTTAATTGGGCTGAACTTACTGCACTAATCCGTTCAAAATCGCCTGCAAATCGACTCATAGCCACTGTTGCGTCTTTTCTCCCACGATGCATTTGTTCCGCTGCATATTGTATAATCTTCATATCGGATGAATGGTTCAGGCTATTTCGTGTAAAGATCGTAGGGACGGCGTACGTCACGCTCCTCATCTGATTGTTCTGAAAGATAAATAACGGGGTTTGTTAACATAGGATTCAAGAGAGTGATTATGGCCTAATACATCGCCTAATGCCGGATACTGCATATTCCTTTTTCTTTTAAATAATATCTTTGATCCAGTTCGCGTCATTAATTTTACGGTAATTTTCAACTTCCGGGCGTATAACTTCTTATTCTCGAAGTTTCCGGGGTCCTTTATGGCAAACATTCACGTTAACTATTGTTTCTAATACGTTTTGGGGCAATATCTTCCCCGACATAAATTGCTCCGAGCCAGGAAGTCTTTCCTTCGTCTTGCCATCAGGATATAGCAATATGGACCTTTTTCTTCCTCGATCCTATCGTCCGAATACCATTTTGGCGGCCTTTGTTATTGTATCTGCCTCGTATCTTCTATCTCTTTGTTAGGCGTAACCTTCGTATCGCGACGTTTATTGTATGTTTTACATTGTTGCTCCATATTATTGTTCCTCTCTTCAAATCCCAAGATTATTTAATTCTTGGAGGGAGACGTTTCGCGAATGACGTCATCTTGTAGAAATTTCCCTTACAAATCGACTTTTCAAACGAAATTTCTTCAAATAGGAGTAGGAGAGAAGGTAGGAGGAGGGACCCATAACGTTCGATTGGTTTTGGAACGTCACAGTGTGTGTGTATGTGTGTGTGTTTTTTAGTTTCCTGAATTTAAAAAAAATAAATTCCAGATCAAATTTGAAAGCCCTCCATAGAATGAGTTTTGCATAAAAATTAAGGATTAACTTATGTTTAATCATATATAAATTTTGCTCATTTTCACACTTTAATCATACGAGCTTCATCCAGAAAGTAAAGCAAGATTGGGTGTATATAAAAAAACCCAAAAGATTTCAAAATAAAATTTTATTTGCAACAATACTAATAGTCTAGTCAGTAAGGCATAAAAAAGTGCCGAATATGGAAAAAATCAGGGAAAGCTGTAACAATTTTTAATGTATTAATTAAAGTGTTGTCTACAACATATTCATTTTGCACCCCTTTACCCCACCCCCATATGTAATGTATTCTTGCCACCATCTTGGAAAATGGCGTACCAAATTATTTTTCTTTCAAATACCTCATTTACTATTAGTTCCTCAGCAAAACCTTTCCTACAAAAATTATTCCTCAGACTGTATTCCGTAAAACGTATTCTCTGCATTTTTCAGGTAGTACTTACGGTTTCAGCGCTAGAGGCCTACAAAGATCTATATTCAAGTCCTAACACAAAGACAGTGGGTTTTTGTATTGGTTTATTAGACAACTCTACGGTCATATACAATTTTGTTTATATCGTAAGACTGGTGCATTAATAACAGGGCGACATATTTAGAAAATTTTAATTCAACCTCAAAATACGAAATTTCCAAACGCACTTTCCAGTAGCATAGTATTAGAAGGAGAAGTAGGGAAGCGTCACCGACTGCCTCCCCCACCCCAAGTTCGACATACCTGTGAATTTAAACAAATTAAGCACTTTGTTTATAATAAAATGAACGAAAAACTTTCCCATAAACAACAGGGAATCCAGGCATTCATTTATTTCAATAATTTCGATTTTATCATGACTCATTTTGGAGCAATTAAAAAAATACTCTGTTGATACATCACTAGCTTAAGCTCCGCCCATTTGTCTCACGGATTTTTCATGAACTAGCATCGCTGCGGTCAATTTGGGCCCTAGCTAAGAGAAAATAACGCGAATGTGTAAGCTGTTTCACCATGAGAGCTGATTTTACCGTTACTTTTCTACATTATTTTTTTACCGTAATTTTTGAAACTGTTCTGTCATGTATAACATATATATAGATAATAAACGTTTCATTCATTACGATATTAATATAGTTTTCATTTTATTACAAGATGGTCAAGTGCTTCGTTCCCAAATGCTTTTCTAGAAGCACTTATTGCAAAAGGTCTGAGAAAAAATGTATATAAAAAATTAATAATTTATAAAATTTATAAAATCTACCATAATTGAATGAGCAGTTTTGCTCGTCAGAATTTATTTTAAAATCTAAATCACACTTAAATCGCTATTTATTAGACACCAAACGGACAGAATATAAATATAAAAATAAAATAAATAATCACACTCAAAAAACGCTGTATTTTAAAATATAAACTGACAGATTTTAAATATAATAATAAAATAAATACAAATTAATAGTTTCAGCAAAAATAATCAAGTCTAATACAATACTCCAAATTCAAAAATAGTAGAAAATATAAAATTTTAAAATCCAACTTATATATAAAATTTAAAATTTAGCACCATATATAAGACTTCGTTAATATTATATTTTTATTCAGTATTTAATGTAAGATACAAAAATAAAGTGGTTTAAAATTCACCCAATAGTGTTTAAATAATATCTTAAAATATCGCTATACGTTTTTCGTTCTCATGTGTTCGAGAAATCTCAGATTTTTTATTGTAAAATAGATAAAATGAAATTTGTCTGTAAATGAGTTTTCTATTTTTTATTTAAGTTTTTTTTTAGTTTGCAGACAGTGATTGTTGAGTTTGTATTGTTTAAGTAAATGTTAATAAGAATCTCCATGTGAAAATCGATGTCTGCGAATAATTTTTCGTGACCACGAGGATGTTGTCTCGCACTATTGTTAATGTTCTTTTCGTAATTACTGTTTGTTTTTTTTTATTCAGACAGACCACTTCCAGCTTCGGACTTGACCAGTCCTACTCCCTCTTGGTCCTCCACGTCTTTACCAGCGCAGCCATGGCCTTCAACTTTCATTTCATTCCATAGGCCTTCAATTGTTTCTGTAAACATGGGAACTGACCATGTTTTTTTGGTCCAGTCGATAACTGTGCGAAAGGTTCCAATGCCTTGTAAACTGCTTCTACCCTGCCGCTCGATGTTTAGTTCGTTACTATTGACTCAGACAGGTGAAATTCTCACTTTCTCGCGGCAACCATGATTCTCTATCGAGCAATATTTTTTTGCGGGTTTACTGGTAAGGTAATAATGAAATTTCTTTTGATACTATTTCAACAATAACGTGTGTAAGGAACGCCATGCTGCACATTTCAGTTTTTTTATTAATAATTAACTATTACTTCATAGTCTTCCTTTAGATATAAATGGAATTTGAAATTTCTTTGTTATTCCTTATAGGGAATTAGTCTGTCTCAATGAATATTTAGATATTTTAACTCAATTTGCACAATGTAGCGATTGATATTTCACATTACAGTATTTTGCTGTATTAACGTACATATAAATATTTTTTTCATTATTTATATTGAGAAATAATTTTTTTCTTTTGTAATGGAGATCACAATGCCAGTTCCTCAATTGAATCATATTGTATAGAATATTCTTTTGTACAGAATTTTTGTATTTCATAAAAAAATTTTCATTCTTAAACCAAAAATAAGCACGTCCAGAAATAACGGAAGTGATTGTGTTTCCAATGAAATCTGGTAGGCCTGTTCACATGTTGCGTTTTCTCTCAAACAATGATAGGTTCATGAAATCATCAACAGAAGTCACTGTCCTCAATTGAGTTTCTCTACATAAGTACTTCCGGTTGGGGAAACCAAAAAAAATTGCGACGATAGGAGGTGGTATTTGCCTTTGAACTTCTAACTTATAACTGCATTAAACAAATGTTGGAAACCTTTCCAGCTAATTACTGTTCATCTCTCCATGAAGGATTTCATTTTTCGCACAAGAAATAGAACTGTCTGCAAACTAGCTTACCTGCAAACTAGCTTATGCGATTGGTTTGTTCAGACGTCCATCCGTCTGTCTGTGGAGATAATTCCAACAATGCATTGCGTTGGAATGGGGAGCGCGCGTACAGTGAACTGCTGGAAGAGACGATTCAGCCTTGCACTGGGGAAAACGCGTGTCAAGCACTTCGTTACGGCTCCGCCCGTGCTCTAAACGTTGTTGAGATGGCTTGCGTGCAGGATGCACGTGATTGACAATTATAGAAAAGGGATATCCGTGCCTAAACCAAAAGAATTTCTTTATTCGTAGGGAGCTTATTATTTATTACAATAACTTGAAATCGAATTAACTTTTTCAAACTCTGTTTTCACCATTCCATTAATATGGGACAGAGCACGAACAAGTTTGAAGGTGAGATAGCTGGAATAGGTACAATAGCACGTGCTCTAATGGGACTATTATGATACCCTCTTAAAAATTTTCAATGACCAGATATGGCATGTAATAATCTAATAACTCGTAACGACGTATCATGAACGAATATAACGAATACTTAATGATGGCCTAAATTAGTTTACAAGTACATGTTCTAATGATACAATATGTCACCTTTAGAACTTTCAAAGCTAAGATACAGCATTTAATATATCAAACATTACATAGCGATGTGTGATGAATAAAAATATCTAGTAATTAATAACTGCAGGAATTGCTTTAGTACTACGTGTTCTAATGGTACCTTATGGTACCATTGAAACTTTCCATTTTAAGACATGGCAAGTAATATATCAAACAACTCGTAAGAACGTCTCATGAATGAATATAATGAGTAATTAATGATAGTTGTAATTAGTTTAACAGTACGTATTCTAATGATACTAAATGGTAATATTGAAACTTTCAATTCTAAAATATGGCATGAAATATATCAAACCACTCGTAACAACGTATCATGAGTGAATAAAATGAGTAATTAATGACAATGGGAATTTGTTTAGTAGTACACATCCTAATCGTACCATATGGTACCACCGAAACTTTCAATGCTAAGATATGGCATGTTATATATCAAACAACTCGTAACGGAGTGCCATGAATCAATATAAAGAGTAATTAATGATAGAGGTAATTAGTTTAACAGTACGCATTCTAATGGTACCAAATGGTACTATCGAAACTTTTAATGCTCAGATATGGCATGTAATATATCAAACAAGTCGTAACGAAGTGCTTAGTTAGTCTCATTATTTATGGATTTACAATTCAGTTTTTATATTTATATAGTTTTCTCTAAAATATTTCTCCTAGGTGCTCCTTCAAGTGAGGTTAGAGGTGAAAGTTTCATACAGCCGAGAAGACCACCACACTGTTGAATCAGTTTCGCTGAAACATCATCGAACACCTTCCCTACAGCACGGACCTCACTCCTAGCTACTTTCACCTCTTTCCTCACTTGAAGGAACACCTAGGAGACCGACGATTCGCTTCAGACGAGGAGGTGAAACACTTCGCGACAACATGGCTGAACACGCAAGGACAGCATTTTTACCAAGAGGGAATATTCAAATTCATCCCACGAACCGACAAATGCCTAAACCGATATGGGGACTATATCGAAAAGTAACCTAATGTATGCTCGTATGTACTATCTATTAGTTGGCTGTGTCGGTTGTATGAAATAAAATTTACATGTTTCACTACAAGCTTGGTAACCTTAATTTTTTGATCACCCCTCCTACTTTGTATCCATAAAATATATTTTTATGATAAACAAAATTCATTTTTAAACAGTTTTCATGACAAACAAAATTAATAAAAATTCAAATTAAGGTGAGTTGAATAATTACTAATCAATAATCGTCGAGGGTGTTTTGCAAAGTTTTGCCTCCCTAGGTTGTAACATATTTATTTTATAACCGATTTTCAAAATTAGTTTTATAGCATATACTTACATTTGTAATTATTTGCACTATTCAGTTTCCCCCAACCCTTTCCACATTCATGTGCAGCGTGTGATAAGTCGAGCGAACCCGTCGGAGGAGAATTCCCAGGTTGTTGTCGACACCAGTTAAGTTCTTTTAGTTAAATTCAAGTTTTATAAATACTGCATTGCCTTTTTAAAATTTTTCTTGGCTAATGTTACTCTCTTGTGGTATAGTTTTCTTAAGCAACAGAGTTGCAGAACGGTCGGCTAATCTGTCATTTATATCATTTATAATTTTACTTTCCTATCTCTTACTATCCCTTTCCTTGCTTTCATGTTTACAAGTTTTTCAAGGCATTGTATGTTTTTCACAGAAATAACCTTGCAAGGTGGCTAGATACTTTTGTAGCCGACTGTACAATTACATTTCCATTCCATTTTCTTTTGCCGGTCAAGTGGCCAAAAGGGCTAGGGCGTATGCTTTCTAGTTCTCGAGTCCACGTGGTCGTGGGTTCAAATCCCGCCAAGGGCATGGATGTTTGTGTTTGTCCCGGACTGTTCACAGATATAACTAGTGTAAATGGCGCAAAATGACCTTAGTAGTCGACGCCAAAAATGCTAATAAACCAACCAACCATTTTCTTTCTTTCTTTCTATTCTTTTATTTCTTAATAAAGTGTGTCTCATAACTATAAAGCAAAATAAATTATCTCAAACATGAGTGAAAGGACTTGCGAAAGTTTACATTTTTTTATAAATGTGTTTGTGGGAATCATATTCTATCTACATTAACAAAAATCAATGTGTGTGTGAGTGTGTGTGTGTGTGTATATTCGCGAAACCAATGGACGTCAAACTTTTATAATGCTTCAATATACAGGATGAGTCAAAGTCGCAGTATTACGTTTTTTTGAAAACCTTGCAGGAATTAAGAAATCTGAATATTCCAGTAAGGTATGGGTGAGGTGGTCTATCTTTTACGGCTGGCCAGGTGGCCGAGAGGGCTAGGGCATAGGCATTCTAGTTCTCGAGTCTGCCTGGTCGTGGATTCGAATCCCGCTGTGGGCAAGGACGTTTGTGTTTGTCCCGGGCTGAGTATAGATATAACTTGTGTAAAAGGCGCAAAATGACCTTAGTAGTGACACCAAAAATTTCTAATAAACCAAACCAACCTATCTTTTACGGTATGTACCGAACATGGCCGCCATCTTGAAATCGGCCATATTGAATCTGAGTCAATTTTTTTTAAATGGAAAAGGGATCGCAGGCACGTACCCAAGAATTTTTCCAGGGGAAGTCGAGTTAGACCTTTTGTTCGAATAATACATTCTTTTTATTATGTTTTAATTACAGTAATACTAATTAAAAATGAACATATTTTAGCGATATTTTTGTAAAGTTGCTTGTGAAGTTTATGCTATTATACATTGTTGATATATTAAAAAAAATAAATCTGCTTACAAAATTCGGATTTCATTTTTGTGAAAAAAAATCTTATGGTTGGTTGGTTTGTATGGTATTAACGTCCTTTTCAACTGCTATGGTCATTTCAGGATGACGTTATAGGGGCCGCAAATTTTGCCTCGCAAGGGTTCTTTAACATGCAGCCAGCAAACTACACGGGACGGAAGGCTTTACTTCCCTTCCGAAGGAAGTGCGTGATCTAAGGATTTCCCCCTGAAAAATCCTCGTCGTCCGCGAACTCGGGAAAATCTTATAATAAAAACTTCTGGCAATGAAAGATGTGAATGAGGAAGTTGTCAGTCAGAGTGGTTCAGTGTAGGTCAAAAGGGAAAAAATTCTTTTGTTCTACCTGGAGTGAGCAAGGAGTGGGATGATTGTTGGGGGAGGGGAAATGGCACTGGAACAGGCCAAAGGAGAAAAAAAAGGGAAAATTAAAAAACTGATAATAAAACCAACCACTCCACTACTTCTTGTTCACTCAAGAGTTTTTAATAGAATTTAAACAATAGATTAAAATTCACAGAAATCAAAATCATGGACCTTCAGCATTTTTGGGGAGGTCTCTCGACCCCCCTGACCCCCCCTTGCATACGTGCCTGGGTCGTGTGATATATCAAATAATGTCAACATTTTCTGACAATTTCATTCCTGTAAACAGATTTGAAGTAGCAGTTATGGTTCTAAAGTTACAATACATTTTGTTTTATTTTGTAGCAAGTAACTGAAGATGACTTTGACCACGGAGGAGAAAATTGAGGTCATTTTGATGTCTGGAGAACGAAGTTTCCGTGTCATAGCTGCAGATTTTAACAAGCGGCACCCAGAAAGGCTTCCAATTAAGACACTGTCAGGTGCTTAATTAAGAAATTCCGAGAAACTGGGACTGTGTTGGGACGACACCGAGTGGCCATCCAATAAGTGTTACTGACGAGACAACCTCAACAATGGTTTTGCTGTGCTTTGTCAAGAGGGACACCATGTTGTACACATTAAATGTCTGTCTTTTATGGAGAACAGTTCAGCCTATAATTCCAAACAAAATGTGTTGTAACTTTTGAACCGTAACTGCTACTTCAAACCTGTTTATAGGAATGAAATTGTCAGAAATGCTGATGTTATTTGATATATCACACAACCCCCTTTCCATTTAAAAAAAATTGACTTAGATTACCAAGTAGCTGATTTCAAGATGGCGGCCATGTTTGGTACATACCGTAAAAGGTAGACCACCTCACCCATACCTTACTGGAATATTCAGATTTCCCAATTCCTGCAAGGTTTTTGAAAAACAGGAAAAACGACTTTTGACTCACACTGTAGTTCGGAATGCGACTTTTTTCCCAAACCACTTTTGCCAATTACATCACAACAGACTTGGTTATCGCTAAAACCTGACTTAGCCATCTATGACCCAACAATCTCTACGTGCACGTAGGTAAATTCAATCAACTACAGTACTACTAAAATAGATAAAATAAAGTAAAAAAAAATTAATTTGCGAGAAGTTATTAATCAATGATGCTAATTAATAATTAGCAGTCACAAAATTAAGTCTATCATTAAAGATTAAACTTTGGTAATAGCTCATTTTATCCATATTTTATCATAATTATTATATCTATTCATTTTATCTTTTCGAATATTTATTCTGTAAGAATTATAATATATATTCTACATTTAAAATTGAAGAACTTATATTGAGATACGGGTATCTTTCATAATTTGACCCATATTTGTATTTGTTTGGGATGCATATTTCAACACTTAAGAACCTATACAAAAAAAAATAATTCCGAAAACATTATTCCACATAATAAATTTTAATGACGGAGATGTACATTTCGGAAACAAAGTTTCCATCATCAGTGAGTAAAGAAGAACAATCGACAATCGAACAGTGAAGTGAAAAGAAAGATGCGAGTGGTCCAGGAGCCAAGCTCACTTTGCATGCTCGCCCAAAGAGTAAACCAGAGGAGGTACACTAAACTGGGAGAGAAGCCTGATGAACCTCTTTAGTCCTTCAGAGAAGAAGTCCCCAGAAGGGAAGAAAATCAGATTGTAGATTGACGAATAGGGTCCCCAAAAAACAGCAGGATCTAGATGATCCAATAGTTGGGGAAGACGGCCTTGTAAATGTCATCAAAGCAGACATCCAGGTTATGGCAAGGTCTTCGAATCCTGAGTGGGACCCTTAACAACGAGTGGGTGGTCCAGAATACCAGAAACCAGGGTGTTTTCATGATTCTCCATCTTACGTAGCATGTAAAAAGGTGCCTATATGGGTCATCCCCAAATCCTCATAGATAGAGTGGTTGTTGGCAACTCTTCAATCAAGTTGAGCAATGGATCGGAGAGCAACATTTTGGAAGGTCTGGAAATCCTTCCACCTAGATTTGCAAATAGAAGCCCAAACAGGCATTCCATGAAGTAAAATAGTACGACTCACAACCTTGTATATCAAGAGTTTGTTATCCACACCAAGAGCGCTGTTTCTCCCCAGAAGTGCAATCAAGCTGAACCTCGCTTTCTTTGCCTTGTTGAGCGCGTATTGGACTTAGTCGTTCCAATTTACTTTGGAGTCGATCATGACATCAAGATATTTATAGCTTTTTACCCACTCAAGTTTCTTGCCAAATAAGAAGAGGGGCTTGGGAGGGTTTTTGCATTTGCGAGTGATAAACACGACCTTGCACTTTTTGCTGTTCAGCTTTAATCACCACTCAGTGAACTAGCTCTCGCACTGATGTAAAGCTTTTTGTAGTCAAGTGATGACATGTGCTGGGTTTCGTGCCCAGGTCATGCTGGACCCGTCGTCAGCAAACATGTAAAGATTACACTTTGCAAACTTGGGATAGTCATGGATAAAGAAGTTGAATAAGGCTGGCCCCAAGACAAAGCCTTGGGGTACACCAGCATTAACATTGCAGGGTTCAGACAAGGAGTCTCCAACCTTAACACGAAAAGGAGCGGACCAGACCAATTTGATCGTCAGGGAACCCGTAGGTAATCATTTTGTAAATGAGCCCATCATGACAGACATGGTCAAGGAAAACGAGACCACCATACATAGAGAGGTTGAGAGGACCATTTAAATCAGCAACGAGCCTCCATAACTGAAGCTGACAAGAGTGGTCTGGACGGAAATGAGGTTGTTTCCCTCGCAGTAGTCGTTGAACCTCTAGAGTATACTGCGCTGAAAAACCTTGGAAAGCATGGGCAGCAGCCTAATGGGCCTATAACTTGTGGGAAGAGCAGGAGCCAGTCCAGGTATAGGAATGGTGATGAAGACTGAGTCCTTTCAAGCACTAGGGAAATGGCCGCTAAGCCAACAGTCATTCATGACCTTGGTGATGATGCAGATAACACTGGGAGGCAAATTCTTGAGATCACTGTTGGTTATGGTGTCGATGCCGGCTGCCTTGTTGCTTTTCAGGCACTTTATGATGTCCAAAATCTCAGAGGAGCCAATGACATCAGGAGAGGCAAGAGCGTACCGGTTGTGGCCATACCTATAACACACGTCTTTGACCTCACGAGTAATATTGATCAAATCATCCTCTTTGAGCATAGAGAATTGGGTCTTCAGTGAATCGGCGATAAATTGTGCTTTGTCCTGGTCATTGCTAACGAAATCGCCACCCTCTGTAAGCAGAAGAGGGAGAACAATAGTCCTGTTGCTTTTAAGGGCCCTGACCATACACCAGAGAGAAATATCCTGGACGGACAGACTTTTAACTTTGTCGTTCCATCTTTGATTCCTTAAATCCTAAAGAGAAGTCGAGTATTTATAATATATAAGAACCAATCAAAAAATTATACAAAGACAAAAACGCGAACAACAAAAGAAAACAACAAATACAAACAACGAGGGGCGATTTGTAAATAAGGTCTCAATGACTGTAACTTTTTTATTTGTTAACCGATTTTCAAAATTCTTTTTGTATCTTATACTCACATTTGTCCTCTATGTAATGCACTATTCACTTTTCGACATAGTCCCCATCACTTTCCACGCATTGCGCCAACGCGTGGACTAGTTGGGTGAACTCGTCGGAGAGGAATTCCGGAGTTGTTACAATGGAATCAAGCCAAAAACTGTGGACACAACTATAGATAGAAAAATAACTCCAAAAATACTATTCCATATAATAAATTTTAATGACTCAGATGTACATTTCGGAAACGAAATTTCCATCATCAGTGAGTAAAGAACAACGACAATCGACAATCGAACAGTGAATGGTACATTTGTTATGATGGGACGAAAGCAGCGCTTTCACAAAGCTCATCCAACCAGAATAAACTCCACATGAAATACACAGAGGTAGTCAAGAAGCCTAACCATCCCAAGCGGTCTTCCATATTATACAAAAAAGAAAATAAGATTGACGATTGTCAGAAACAAAAAACAAACGAAATAAAAAAAAATACAAGGAGAAAAAAGATTATCACATCTTCCAGTAGTCTGGGAAAGAGACGTTGCTAATATCTTCAAATTTAATGGTAAGAACGTGCCTCGGTTTACGATACTTCGTATGCCAGTTCATATTCATTGAGTTCTTCAGTATCCCTTTCACAAACTTATTGTCGTGAGTCTTCATCTTCTGTATCATAATCAAAAGGAGATGCTGTATAAACTTTCCGATATGGGCCATGTTTAAATCCAAGTGGATGGGTTGGTTATTCCCCGTCCTTCTGTCCAGCTGGGCAATGGTCCTCAGAGTAACATTCGGGAATGACTGTAGTTCACTCCATCTGGTTTTACAGATAGTAACCCACGCAGGCATACCATAGAGGAGTATGGTCTGGATAACCGATTTGTAAACAAGTAGCTTGTTGTCAATGCTGAGGGCGATGTTGCGACCCATGAGAGCTATGATACTGTACTTAGCCCTCTTCGCTTTGTTCAGAGCATAGGACATATGCTGGTTCCATGAGAGTCTTGAGTCAATGATAACTCCCAGATACTTGTAGTTGTCCACCCAGTCCAGTTTCGTATTAAAGAGAACAAGAGAATCTGGGGGATGCTTGAGCTTCCTATTTAGGTACAAAGCCTTGCACTTTCCGACGTTAAGGTTCAACTTCCAGCAGTTAAACCAGTCTTCGAACTGCATCAAGGTGCACTGCAGCCGAGTGATAACGTGAGCCGGCTGGTGTGCCCATGTCATAATGGCAGTGTTATCCGCATAAAAGTACAGATTACAATTATCGGGTTTCGGGAAATCATGTACAAAGTAATTAAATAGCACAGGCCCGAGGACAGAACCCTGAGGGACACCGGCCTTTACAACACGGGGTGTGGAAAGATCTTCTCCAACTTTGGCTTGATAGGATCTGCGGTCAAGAAAGGATTTCACCATCAAAATCAAATCGGCAGGGAACCCGACTCTGATCATTTTGTAGACAAGGCCCTCATGCCGCATTTGGTCAAAAACTTTACTGACATCGAGAAATACCACCCCACAATACCTGGATAGGTTCAAGGGGGTGCTCAGGTCTTCAACGAGCCTCCATATCTGCATCGGACAAGAGTGGGCAGCACGAAAGCCAAACTGCTCTTCCCGAAAAAGGTCATTTGCTAGACAGTGATCTTGGAATTTGATGAGAATCGTTCTCTCCAACACCTTGGACATCGTGAGTAGCAGGCTAATAGGTCGGTAACTCGCCGGAATTACAGGATTTTGCCCTTGCTTGGGAATACTGAACACAATAGATTGCTTCCAAGCCAAAGGGAAGTAAGAAAATTTCCAGCAGTCGCTAATGATATTGGTGAGAAAGTCAATAAAGTTCTTTGGGAGATTCATAAGGGCATTATTACTCACCTTGTCTTTTCCTGGAGCCTTCTTTTTCAGTTTACCTATGATGTTGGCGATCTCTCCAGCCTCGATGTTGTACTTCGTTAAATGCTGCCGGACTTCATCAAAGTTGACAATACCTTCTTCCACACGCTGAGACATGATTTGGCTCTTGGGCTTATCGTTGGTAGGAGTAACAAACTGCAGTGACTTGGGCCTTGTCCAGATCAGTTTGCACATAGTCACCTTGTGGAGTACGTAGTGGAGGAAGCGTATCATTCTTCCTCTTCTGTAAAGCTCTGATCATACTCTAAATAGAATTGTCGCGAGCCGACAAGCTTTTGAGTTTTTCATTCCATCTAGCGTCGCGAAGCTCTTTTATATCCTCTTGGACTCTTTGCACTAGTCTGTTATACTTGGTTTTGAGCCAAGGTTCACGATAGTGTTGCCATAGTCTACGGGTCGTGTTTCTTTCGGAAATTAGGCGTTGGATTCTAGGAGTGAGTTGGATTCGATGAGGAGGTTTATTCTCTGATGGATACTTAATAGCTTCTATGGCACTGTTAATACATCTGGTGATGTCTTCAACACATTGATTGATGGCCTCTGTACAGCAAGCAACGTCGGGATGGCAGCCATATTCCTTAAGAATATCTTTGTAGAGCTTCCAGTCTTGATGATATATCAGTTCCTCTCGGAAATTTATGTCGACATTGTCAAAGTTCAACGCCACAGGCTTGTGGTCAGAAGAAAGGTTATCAATCGTGAAGATAATGTACGGTTTGAAAAAACCCTTCTAGAGCGAGATGTCCAAAACGTCACTACTAGGGGAGTGGTCGCAGTAGTAGGTGTCCTCCACAGGTCCAGCAGCGATGATATCATCTCTACCTTGTATGTACCTATAGAGAATCATGCCGTTGTAGTTCTGCGTTCTGGAGTTACAGCTTGGGTGTTTGGCATTTAGGTCACCAGCTAGGATGACTGGAGTGTCACTACTGAAGAGTTCATCAAGCTCACTAATGTCAAGATAATGTTTAGGTGAATTGTAGAGCACCACGAACTTCACTTCACCACAGGAGACGTCATTGATAATGATGGAAGCCTATTCCATACCTGCATAAGACTTGGAGACTAATTCTTGGTGTTGAATTCCCTTCTTAACGATGATCGCAGCGCCCCCAGAAGCAAATCTTGCAGCATTTGAAGCCATTCGATCCTTACGGTACACACAATAGCCAGGTACCTTGAAGTCTTGGCTTGGTTTGAGATGAGTTTCACATAGGAAAGCAACGTCGATTTATTGCTTTAACAGAAAATTGTGAAACTCGATACGCTTTCAGGGAATGCCCCTAGCGTTCCATATCATGCACCGAAGTTCACCTTAGTTGATTACAGTATAACGTTGTGCAGCCATACTCATATTAGTTGGTCGTAAGGAGCCCACTCAACTGTGGGTAACTTTTGCCTAGATTAGAAAACAGATGAAAGATACGTCCTATTTGCTTATACATACCTGGTAGGTCGTTGATGTTGAGGCCTTTATCTTCCGGCATAGACACAGCAGCATCATAGGATTTGCCTACTCTCACTTTCGAACTAGGCATTCTTTGAACCTGGGGATATTTTGGACATTTCGTGTAACTTGAAGTGTGCTGTCCACCACATTTGATGCACTTTGGGGGGTCTTGCCCTTTGATCCTGGGGCAATCTCTTGACTGGTGCCAGTCAGCACATTTATTACAACGAGGATCTTCCGTGCAGCCCATGGATACGTGTCCGAAGCGCAGGCAGTTGTAGCACTGTAGTGGCTTCTTGTTCCCTCGAAAGGCCTCCACTGTTACTGCAAGCGGCCCAATACGTGTTATGTTTTTCAATGAGTGGTTGTGTTCAGAGTTCGGGAGCAGAACCAAAACCATCGGCATATCAATGGATCCTTTGGCTTTCCTCAAGTGCATTAATTTTTCCGGGAAGTAGTTGGCTCTTTTTAAGTCTTCTTGGAAGTCATCGAGGTCATACGTAATATCCACATTACGTATCACGTATTTCAAGACCTTCTCCGACTTCAGTTGATGATGCTGAATTTTTCGAATATTATCAGACTTAATTCCAGAGACTAACCTGTTGTGCGTTTCTTCGTCTTCACATTTAACTTTGACGGTTTCAGCTCTGCCTGTATGAACGGTGATCGTTTCCACTGGAACATGCTTCTCGAGCTCAGTTAAAATCGTCTTAAACGGGACGCCATGAGTCCGCACGATAATCGGCGGTACATACCTCTTCGTGATTCTATGGTCTTCATTAGCCGAGCGACCTTGTCCATTCTTCAGATTCCTCATTCTAGACTCGCTGACGACTTCTTCGTTTACTCTGGAGACGGTCTTTAGGTTATCGATCTTCGTGCCTTTTCTGAATTTTTTATTAGTGACACCAATCCAGGGACTGTCATTCACTTCTTCATCAGTTCCGTCAGAGTGACTTATCTTACACTCAAATGTTGAACAGTCACTATTTTCAATTATATCCATAGACTCTAAACTTTTAGCACAGGCAATATTATAAAAAACATTACTTAACTTGCTATTATCAACAGGTGTATCTTCCTTGGAGTTACCTGCCTTTGGAGTCCCGGAGCATTTCCCAAAGGCTTCCTTAAGTTCGCTTACCTTGTCAATAACAGCTCTACGAGAGTCCTTAATTTCCTTATTGATACCTTCGAACTTCTCCTCAAAACGTTTGTGTAGGGATTCGACTTTTTCCTCCAGTGCACTATACTTAGCGTTTATTTCATCCCGGAGGGCTTCTAACATTTCGTTGAACACTAGGTCAAATGCAGCAAACATAGCATCCAAGCAGGCATCCCGGTAGGCCTTTTCGCAGGACACAGTTTGACCATCCGCCACTAGCAAATGCTCTTTAGCCGACTTCAACTTGGTTAATTTGGACGAAGCCATCATATATAAATGTATAGAACCAAGTTGGGGGGAGTAACCTCGCAGCTAGGTGTGTGCTAATGAAGCCGTCCTAAGAAGGACGCACCTAGCTCTAAGAAAAAAAAATGAACAAGTCAGGTTTGCGAGAAAATTAATTCTACGCCAGGGACCCGCTCGTGAATGATTAGAATAATAATAGATGATATGATAAAATGTCCTTAGTTAGGTTTGCGAGGAAATTAATCCCAACGCCAGGGACCCAGAAGGATAATGAGCGTCTTGATGTACTGGTTTACAAGAATAACAAAAAACAAACGAAATTAAAATAAATACAAGGAGAAAGAAGATGATCACATCTTCCAGTAGTCTGGGAAAGAGACTTTGCTAATATCTTTAAAATTGATGTCAAGAACGTGCCTCGGTTTACGATACTTCGTATGCCAGTTCATATTCATTGAGCTTATCCCTTTCACAAGCTTATTGTCGTGAGTCTTCATCTTCTGCATCATAATCAAAAGGAGATCCTGTATAAACTTTCCGATATGGGCCATGTTTAAATCCAAGTGGATGGATTGGTTTTTCACCGTCCTTCTGTCCAGCTGGGCAATGGTCCTCAGGGTAACATTCTGGAATGACTGTAGTTCACTCCATCTGGTTTTACAGATAGTAACCCAC
>JAHWFO010057404.1:27802-43925 GCA_023313115.1 Rhysida immarginata | reverse complement strand
ATTCAAAAATAAAAGTTTGGAGAAAGCTCCTTATCGTCTTGACGTTTCAGCGCCCAGGCGTTTATTACAGGTCGTATTGTTATGAGCGGGCCCCTGCAGCCGAGCAAACATTGTAACACTAAAGACATATATATATTTGCAAAACCTTGTACCCAGCAGTACTGCCCTGTATATATTTGCAAAACCCTGTAACATTGGTAAGGATGGGCTACAACAGCCGACGGCCAGTCCGGGTACATTGATCTCCAATTTGCCGTGATTACCAACACTGGATCTTCGATGATTAGAAGAAGGTCTTCTGGTCGAATGAATCCCGTTTCCTATTGCACCATGACGTGAAATTTGGAGACAACAGTACGAAGCGATGTACCCTTCCTGTCTAGTTTCCACTGTTCTGACTGGTGGAGGCTCTGTAATAGTCTGGGGAATGTTTTCCTGGCATACACTTGGTCCGCTGATGCCTGTAGAATAGGCCTTAATGATCAGGTCTACCTAAACATTGTTGCCGACCACGTTCATCACTTCATGGCTACTGTGTTTTCCCTATCGGTTTGGTTGGTTTGTTTGGTATTAACGTCCTTTTCAACTGCCATGGTCATATCAGGACGGCGTTATAGGGGCGGCAAATTTTGCCTCGCAAGGGTTCTTTAACGTGCAGCCGGCAAACGACTACACGGGACCAACGGCTTTACTTCCCTTCCGAAGGAAGGAAGTGCGTGATCTCAGGATTTCCCCCCTGAAAAAATCCTCGTCGTTCTCGGCCGGGGCCGAACCCGCGTCCTCGGGCATCAGAGGCGACCACGCAACCCCTGAGCCACCGAGACCGATTTTTCCCCATCGAAAGGATACTTCCAGCAGGACAGTGCTCCGTGTCACAAGGCTCGTATCATCATGGAATGATTCCAGGAGTACGATAGGAGCATGGCTCATATCATCATGGAATTTAACTTACTCCTCAGGTCACCACAGTACCTGGATTTGAACCCAATCAAACACTTTTGGGATGAACTGGAACGGGTTATTCGAGGCATGGATCCACCACCATCCAAGAAATATCAACTGGGAGCAGCTGTTACATCCACATGGACAAACATCTCGGAGCAATGCTTCCAGCGGCTATTTGAATCCATGCCACGGCGAATTCGTGCTGTTATAGTCGCTAGGAGTGGCACAATACAGTATTAGTGTTCCTAATAAACTGGCCACTCAGTGTATACTGTACCAATTTCTTCACCTAAAGTCTTAATGGCAGTGACAATACGAAAAATCTGATTCAATTCGGAATCGTACATGTACCTTCTAATTATCGCATAAATAATTTTCGATATCTCCACAATATCCTGCGGTATATTCAACTATTCTTTTTCTGTTTTGTAAAATATGATAATTTATGATATTCACCTGACGTGCTTCTTCAGTACAAAACGCAAGCAAAGACTGAATCTCATATAAAGAAACAAGTGATGTTAGATTTCAGAACAGACACGATGGAAACTGCCGCTTTTCATCATCGCTTTCACGATCGCAGCTATTACCTGTCTCTAATGGGAATGCAATGTCAGGGAACAGTTTCGCCGTTTCCACCGAGTTCATGTTTTAAATAAGTAATTTCAACAAAAATAGGCGGTCAAAGAATGCAAATCACACATTATTAATGCCTGGTAGGGTCTGACTGCCGCAAGAAGTCACTAGCGAATTTTGTACAATTCGCTTGATGGCTTTATATTATTCACGTGAACGTAAATTGATTCTTGAGTTACTAAGGCTTTTAGCCGACGCAATATCACGTGTTTGAGTGACAAAAATCTCATCAATACTAATTATCTTCCTTTCCCTAATATTGATCGGAAAACAAGGAGACGAGGAAAAGTCTCCTTAGGCGAAGACAATCTTTAACGACTGCTTGTCACGTGTTTTAATTTACGGAAAGTGAGCCTTGGAGACTTTGCTGAATTTTAAAAGAATCTTAATTATTCAGAATAAAAGTAATACGGATCTCCTCACTAGGGTGTTATTTCAAAATAATAAAAGGTAAATACAAGGTGTTTCAAAATTATGCACAATAATTTTAGTGACATATTCTTCAGGTCAAAAGAAGACGAAAATGTTCTATAGCACTTTGTCTAGAAACGATTTATTTACGCGATACAGCCAACTAAACCCGTGGCTCCAAATTAAAGGAATTGTTCAAAGTGCCCGCCACCAGCTCGCACGCACGCTTCGGCTCGTTGCATGAGCGACCGTCTGATTCATGGAAGAGTTCGTCGCCAGCATTACGAACGGTTCGGCATGCATTTTCAATTCGTTGTCGCAGATCCATAATGTCAGGAACTTCTGTGCTGTAGACGATCGTTTTCACATGACCCCACAGAAAAAAGTCCAAGGGATTAAGGTCGGGTGATCTTGCAGGCCAGGCTACCGGTCCACCTCGACCTATCCACCGATTCGTGTATGCAGCATTAAGGTGTGCTCGCACGACATGGCTGAAATGTGCTGGAGCGCCATCATGCATGAACCACTTGTTAGATCTTATCAAAAGAGGAACATCTTCCAGTAATTCTGGCAATGCATTCTGCAAAAACAAAAGATACGTTCGCCCAGTCAATCGTGGCGGCAACACATAAGGACCAATTAAGTTATTTCCGACAATTCCACACCAAATGTTCACGGAGAAACGCTCTTGATGCGCTCGAGCTCTGGTAACATGCGGCTTAGCATCTGCCCAATGGTGCTGGTTGTGAGAATTTACGATTCCTGTCCGGGTGAAGGTTGCTTCGTCCGTGAAAAGTATCTGGCTGAGACAACTAGGGTCTGCAGCATGACGACGTTGTCAGTGTGGATAGTCCGTTAGGTTCAGTGACTGAACCAGTTGCAGGTGGTATGGATGCAAAAGCTGACGGTGAAGAATGCGCCAAACAGATGAGTGGGGAATGTGTACCATGGAAGAAATACGACGGGTGCTTGTCTGTGGTTCATCATGTATGATGTCAATTATCACATCCTCCTCATCCGGAGAATGTGCTACAGGCCGCCCTTGTCCTGTTTGACGGCCAAAGGAACCACGCTCCCTCAAATGTCTGTCGACAGATACAAATGTTCGGTTATTTGGCAAACGTCTATTCGGAAAGCGTTCTTGGTAGAGTCTTCTTGCTTCCACAGCATTTCCGTCCGCAAGACCATACATTAGGTGCATGTCAGTGTACATGACTCTTTTTTACGTAAATCGTAATGCGTATGTCAAAGCACGCAAACGTTCTGAAATTGATATTCCTAGTGGATGTACAGTAGTGAAAACAACCGTACACAACTAATGGAACAACCCTAAAGTAGGTTTAAATGGAACAAACCACTCAACCTAGTGTTGGGTCGAAACTCTGGAACTGCTAAAATATCGTCCGCTAACTACCGTGCTTCCCTACTGTATCATATTGGATTACTCGCAAACAAATCGTTTCCAGACAAAGTGCTATAGAACATTTTCGTCATCTTTTGACCTGAAGAATATGTCACTAAATTTATTGTACATAATTTTGAAACACCCTGTATAAATAAAATTCAAGACTGGCCACTTGTTGTGGTCTGCAGAGTGTAATTTGGAAGGACTTGGAGGTTACACTTTGTTCCACAGTAATACTAATGAATGTTCTGTGATATGATATAAACGGAAGCAAGCAACAAGTTTTGATTAAAGAGTGAAAGTTTTACGAAATGCCTTCTTAAATATCTTATTAATTCAGTTTCAGCAGGCATTGCGCATGGGGCTTTTCCAGCGAATGCGGGCCCGATATTTTAAAATTTGCATGCTGCGCGAAGCAATTCACCGTGAAGAGTTCCTAGTTGTTCGACAGATCAAAGACTGTTTCAAAGACTGCTTTCGAAGTGGTTCTCGGTTACAGCTGGTCTTGGAAATACTTTCGTATCGATATTGGAAGAAGCACTTGAAGATATTTCTGTTTGGTGGCTGCAGTCAGATCGCAACACTCATTACTGAAAGCTTCTTTGCCTACGCAGTCTTGGGAGATATTTCGCTGTCTAATATTGAAAGAGAATCCACGATATTAATTGGGGAAGAAAGAATACGTAAATTTGCCTTCTTGTCGAGTCTTCGGATCTTCCTTCACGATATTCCTGCTCTTCCTTCAACTGCATTGGACAATGTTCATCTTTCCATACGACACCCGAATTTTTCATTTGATGTCTTCAAAACGACCGTGATTATATCTTCTCTTTATCTTTCTTCGAGAAAAGTATTTTTCCTCTGCTCCCATGGCATCTTAGTCGTTTTTCTTTCTACATCTGAATCCTGATAGTCCGCTCTATCTTCATCTCTTCTAGCGTCTTCTTTATGATGTTTAGTTGGCCTTGTCTACAGCACTGATTAATTTGATTATCCAATAGAAGGCGGGAAGAACTATGCTATTGCGGGAATGCAAACGTCCCAAAAGGGATGATAACAGCCTATCGCAGCAAGGGTGGCATCATCTCCGAAACGGCGCGATTTGTGAACTGTTCACGGTTCGCTGTAGTGAAGGTGTACAAAGAGTGGACATCAGGGACAGAAATCGCGTCCCAACGCCATCACTGTAAAGGCTCACGAGCCATCGACCAACGGGGTGAGCGGCGCCTACGACGACTCGTAAAAGGTAACAGGAGAGCCACAGTCCATCAACTGACCACCAGATTCAACAGTGGTGCCAACAGACGTGTATCCGACATTACCGTTGAACGCACCCTGATACGGATGGGCCTGAACAGTCGACGCATGGTTGCTGCACCCATGTTGACCAGGAGTGTTCGTGAACGACGACTAGACTTTGCACGTGAGCACCGCCATTGGACCACAGACGAGTGGGCTAAGGTCGCCTTCTACGTTCTTGCTCCAAAGATGGACGGGCGATGGCGAGTGCGTCGTGAATGCCATGAAAAGAGACTGCAGGAGGCTATTGTGGGCCGGAAACAGGCTAGTGGGGGTAGTCTGCTTGTGTGGGGGATCTTCTGTTGGGATAGGCCCACTGATTCGTCTAGAGGGCAATTTGAATGCCTGTGGCTATCTGTCAATCGTAACGGACCAGGAGCAATGTGAATGAAGATAGTGAACCAGTATCTTGTCAAGAAATTAAAGATCTTTCATCGAACGATTTCGAACCAGAAGAGAAAAAGAGCAGAGAAATAGAGTACGTTCCTTTGAACTATAAAATAAAAGTTATTAATATTGCCAAAGCACATCCTGCGTGAACCTTGCAAACTTTGAAAATGAAAGGATGTCGACGTTTGAAAAAGATGGAATATTTATCCCAGTGGGAAAAAGAAGTAAAAAAAGGCGGAAATACGTTTCATAAATGTTCGGGAAAACTCAGATTTTTTATGTAAAAATAGATATAATTTAAGTTTCTATTTTTTCTATTCTTTAAGTTTTTTTTTACTGTTTTGCAGACAGTGATTGTTGAGTATATATTGTTTTAATAAATGTTAATTAAAAAATCTCCACGTGATTATCACTGTCTGTAGCTAGTTGTCCCTCGCGAATAATTTTCGTGAGCACGAGGATGTGTGTCCCACTATTGTTGATGTTCCTTCCGTGGTTACTGTTTTTTTTAATTTCAGACAGACCACTTCCAGCTTCTGGCTTGACCAATCGTCCTTCCTAGCCTGCAGCATGGCGTTCAACTTCCATTTATCATTTCCATTCCAATGCTCAGCAAATTACTCCTACCCTGCCGTTCGATGTTTAGTTTCTTATTGAATTTCTCACTTTCTCGCGGCAGCCATGATTCTTTACCGAGCAGCATTGTTTTGCGGGTTTACCCATAAGGTAATAATGAAATTTCTTTTAATGCTATTTCAACAATAACGCGCACAAGGGACGCCATCCTGCACAATTTCATTTTTTATTCCCCATTAATAATTGATTATCATTTCGCAGTCTTTCTTTTAGACTTTTAATGGGAATTTGAAATTTTTTTTTCCTTATTCTTTATAAGGAATTGGTCTGTCTCAATTTTTTTTTATATTTAATCTCATTTCGCTCAATGTAGCGATTAATATTTGGCGTTACAGTGTTTTGCTGTATTTAGCGTACATTTAAGTATTTCTTTATTTTATTCCGAGAAATATTTTTCTTTTGTAATTGAGATCGCAATGCCTATTCCTCAATTAAATCATATTGTATAGAACATTCTTTTGTACAGAATTTTTGTATTTTATAAATAAATATCGCAAGTTTTAAACCAAAATAAAAGTCTCTTAACGAGCCACGTTTACTCTTAAGTTTTGGGGTTCTTTATTTAAAAGTACCACCCATTAAATACTATTTATTTTGCTTCCCCCTCTGAACAAAAAATATTCAATTATTGATTCCTGGAATTATGACCGTTTTGTTGAAGCTAGAAAAAAAAGTTGTCAAAAATAAATTTGTAGATATAATATATTGAATAATTACTTAGGTAAAGAAAAAAAAATTATACAATTGGGATTCGAATCCGCCACCTCACACTAATAATTTGACTTGTGAGTAGCAACAACGCTGCCGTTTGAGCTATCAGATCACTTACAATCAAAGAGGAAAACTTTCCCTTATGTATGGTGCTCGAAATGTTAAACAGTCTTTTTTTCAAAATTGGCTTATCAGTGCGCCTTAATATTTAAGTATATTAACATCCTAAAGGTACACTACAACTATACGAAGTCTCGTATTAAACTAAAATTCCGAGGTCGTAATCTCCCCTTGTAAGTTTGAAATACTGTAGTTACTCAAGAAAATTTAAACAAATGAAAGACAGAAACAGGTTTACGGAGTTTAAAAAAATTCTTAGAAACTACTTTTGAATACAAAATAGCCGATTAAAATTAAAATTAGAAGTAGAGCCCCAGAATTGAATGCCATAACAGAGTAAAGAAAAGATTAGTGAAAAGTACAGTAATACCTCGTCCGCACTTGCATTTCCAAACTAGTTTAGATTGCCGAACTAGTTCCGATTTTCAAGTGCGTACACAACTGGTTTAAACGAAACCGGTTTCAGGCGTTAGAAACTGTCTCAGATTAAGCGAGTTTCCCAAACCTTCTTGAGACAGTTTAACTAGTTTCGCGCGTGGAATTGTGGGATCCCAGAATTCCGTCCGCTGATGCGATGCTCTTTTTTTTAGATCGCCTTGCCTTGTGGCCTTGCCTCTCTCTCGTCGAGGCCTTCGAGATTAACAAGGCCTGAGCATGCTGCTCCGTTTCAATGCTAAAATGCATGCGAGAGCGATTTCCCCAATCTGCCGCCAGATGTCCTTCTTTTACGTGTAGCATTTATTTTAAAAATATTTACATAGCTGTATTTTTTATTAATTTATTTATATATGAAATAATGAATTTTAAATTGCCATTTGATGGGAACCATGAAAACGTCGAAAGAATTTAACTTTATTCAGCTGTGTAGCATTTTTTGACACAGTAGTACTTTATTAAAAAAAATTTACATAATATTTTTTTATTTATTTTTGAATTTATCATGGTTACAAAAGCACGTATAATACAATTGAAATAGCTGGCTTTCTGCTTTATAGAGAAAGAAGGACACCTAGTGATGAAATTTCGAAATCGCTCACGCTCGGGAAATGAATGCTTGTTTGCTCGTTTCAACACCATGAGGCATTGAGCACATACTTTTAACTCGTTCGAACTATTTCAAGTGCGGAAGCATATTTAGCTCTCCAAACTAGTTTAATCTAAAACTGTTTTCAAATAGCATATAAACTAGTTTACTTCAAGCTAGTTCAGGTAGTGCGGATGAAGTATAAGAGTAAAATCGAAGAAGAGAGAGAGAGATCTTCTCTAATCTTTGATTGAGCAGGTTGGATAAAGAATTGACATGTGTATCCCAACATAAATCGGGTGATAAGTGAAGACCAAGCTATTTAAACGAAGTAGTAGCAGAAAGTAAATGCGGAGTATAATAAATACTAAGTTCGGAGGGAATAATTCGCTTATTTCGTTGGTGACAAATTAAATATTTAGTTTTGTTAGAGTTTAAGGTAAGTTGATTAATAGTATTCCAATGACTTACGACAGAAAGAACTTGGTTAAATTATCGTTTGTAATTGTGAGATGGATTAATCAGGAAAAAAGAGCGTGACATCATTCGCGTAAAGACTGGTCGCAGTAGGAGATAAAACTAAAGGCAAATCGTCGATAAATAGGTTAAACAACAGGGGCGAAAGAATGGACCCTAGTAGAACTCCAAAATTATGAATTAGCATAGTTGAAGATATATTAGATATATTCAAAGTATAACATCTATTTGATAAGTCACTCAACTAATTTAAAGGAGGGCCGTAAATATTGCAAAAAGAGAGGAAAGTTTAAAAATGAAAAGGGGAAGAGGAATAGAATCTAAAGCCTTACTACACTCATTCACCAAACGTCATGACACACGTGCCTACTGTAACATTTACCACTCAGGCAACCATCAAAAACAATCCAATCTAAGAGTCGATGATGCAGTTTAAGAATTATTTCCCCCCGTGAAATAAAATTAAGTCGAAATCCCAAAAACATATTTATTGCCAGTCTGAAAATAACTAACCTATTATTCATAAATTGTTCGGGGCTATTTTGCAGACGACATCGATAACATATATTCAATGGGAATTTACACAAGAGTGAAAGGATTCATAAAAACTCTTGGTTTAGCATCAATAAGGGACAGGAACAATTTTAAAGGGGAAATATTTGCTTTTTTTGCTTTAAACATTTAACTAGGAAAGGAATAGAATTTATTTTATCTAAATAAAATAGATCTTCAGCCAGGGGCAATGGCATATTCTTCGTTTTTTGTGTCTTCATTGATGAGCGAAAAAAATATCGGACAAAGTCTTTCTCCCACACTATGTCTTGTGACTCAGTCTGTGGAGGGGCCAGGGAAGAGGTGACGCTCGGAACCACGAAAAGGCGACTTGATCGACCCTGATAGAGATGTGCGTAAGAACGTCCACGTCAAATCGTCCAAAGGAAGAGTCTGCCTACAAAGTAAAGCCTGACGAAAGATACGACTCGATTAAAATACATGAAGGTTACGCAATTCTTGTTCACAAAGAATAGGATATTGACATAAGCAAATAAGTGATAATAACAAAACGATTCCTCAGTTTCGTTTACACTCTTGTTTCTTCGGTCTTTTCTTTTTGCGTGAACCAGGAAAGCTGTGGCGCCTACACGGATGAGAAGATCCTCGAAATCCGATTATGGAGGGACTCGATCGCATTGCGGTGTCGATGATGAACAACGATTCGCATGGTAGTTCTGGAGGAATCGCTACAAAGATATATTGAATACAGGCATAGCATTAACAGGGAAAGGGAGACAACGGGAGGGAAAACCAGGCAAAGGCTTATCTAAGGGAATTAATATTGTTAGTTAGGACGTTAATACTACGACTAACACTAAAACCTTAGGCTCACGAGTTTTTTCAAAACCTCCGGTGAAACATTAGTTCTTTCCCAACTTGATACTTGCAATGAAATGTGGCAACGGCACGTCAGTCCTTTTCGTCCGGCCACAGGCGATCGCTAGTTGTCATGCTAGGTTGCATAACGGTGCAGTAGAATTGTATAGCAATAGGTGAGTCCATCAATCTTTCGGCTTTTTGCGGATCCTATCCCGTTGTCCGTGGCGTCTAAGAAAGTCATGGTTTTACCAGGGCGACTGAAGACGTCTATCTTTCGGTAAAGTTCCGTGGTGCTCTTCCTCCTTGGGGCGGTCTGCGGTAGGCCAATTCGGTGACTTCCGAAGGAGAACTTGCCCCACTGGCTCTGAAGAAGACTCTCTCTCCTTTTTTTTTAAATTGCTTTTCCACCAAAACATTTTCACAACGGTCAGCTTACGCGCGGGCCCAGCCAACGCCACCAATATTTTTAATGGTATTTCTACCAATAATAAACTTTAAAATTCGGCCTTCTTATGAATGACGTGACAATGTATGACATTTCAGTTGGCAGGCTTTGTATTTTAGGTGGCGTTGGCCCAGCGCGTAACGATGTTCGGCTGAGGTGATTTAAACATATCTCTTAAGTCAATTATGCGCATAACAATAGGATCCTAACAATATTGCAAAAACACTTGTGTTCGCCTAACAATGGAATTCCAAGCTTAATTTATTTTAAAAATTAACGTTGATATTAAATATTTTTATTCCTTATTTTAATTTTAAAGACATTATCTTACTCGAAGGAAATAGCAACGAACAAGTAAACTAATCAAGAGAGAAACGATGTTATAACATCCTACGATTTACTTTTTAATCATGTCTTAAAATATAATAAGGTGAATGGTTTAATACGAAAGTTTCATTTACTTAAAACTATCCATTAAAAATTAAAGGGGCTTGATAGAAAACCGTTTCAAAATACATGTTACACTACTAATGTGTTGGGGCCTCTCTGGCTTGAATAACGGCGGCAACCCGTCGTGGAAGAGAGTCTACCAGTCCCTAAAACACATCCACAGACACTGCAAGCCATGCCGCCTCCACTGCACTCCAAACGAAGCTGCATTTACCAGTTATATTGGTGACGACCTGACAGATCGTTCGATGACGTCCCACAAATGTTCAATGGGATTGCAATCTGGGGAACGTGGAGGCCAAATTATTGTCGTGAAGTCCGTAGCACTGCCGTGTCACAAGGGCAGTCTGTGGAGGCGCGTTATCTTGCTGGAAGATGCCGTCGCCCTTGGGGTAAAAACAGTTCATGGTGCAGGTGGTCCACAAGCAGATCGACGCAGAGTGGATGTCAGATGCACAAATGGACCCATTGCATGCCACGAGAAAACACCCCAGACCAGTAAGAAGCCTCCACCTGCCTGAGTAGTCCCCACCAGACAAGGGGGTCCATGGCTTCGTGTGGCCTACGCCAGACACGAACACGACCATCGGCCCGAACAGCTGAAACCGTGACTCGTCAGACCAGGCAATGTCGATGTTGGTTGGCCCAGGCTAGGCGTTGGCGACAATGTGCAGCTCTCAAGAGTGGCACCCTTTTTGGCCTCCTGCTCCCAAAGCCTGCAACTGTCAAGGTTGACCAAATTGTGGTCACGTACTCAGTTATGGGAGGTCCCTGGTGGTAACGCATGGTGATTTGACCCCGCTGTCGCCCATGCGTTAGCAGTTGGAAGCCTAGTGACCCGGCGAACACCTCTGGCATCAACGAGGCATGGGCGGCCCGTCCGCTGTCCGACATGGGTTGTAACCCCTCTTTGGGTGTACTCTCGATAGACCCTTGCAACGGTTGTGCGGGAAAATTGCAGGGTGTTGCCATCCATCTGGGACCAACAGTTATGCGGATAGCTCTCGGCGTGCTGTTAGCTAGTTTTGCTTCCAATGATTACGTGATATCAAGGAGTCCTGTGCACCTGCATTCCGAGAATGGAAGCAGCGGGATCTGTCTCATTACGGACAGGGAACCTGATTGAAGAGGTGTGTCATGATTTTTGGTGAGTGAGGTATAATCAAGGAATAAAGAAACTACGAGTTTATTGTTAGACATTTTAGAACTAAGAAACTAAATCAAGTCAAAACAAGCTGTGTCTACGTTCTGTTAGGAGTGAATCAAAACAAATTAATTTATTGTCAGGACATAATGGGATAAGCGAATAAAGAATAAATTTTCAAAAATTTTCGAAACGACTGGAAGAATGGAAATTGGGCAATAATTGAGGAAATCGTTAGAATCACCTTCTTTTAAAATTGGAACAATCCCAGAGGAACGTAAACATTTTGAAATTGAAACCGTAACTAAAGAAGATAGCGGAAATATTAAGCAGGAATAAAGTTTATTACATCGGTGTGAAGACTAAAGATTAGGATAAGTCGAAGATTTCAGTTGACGAATAACCGTTAACAATTCATCAAGAGAAGTAGGAGAAGCATAGAAAGAAATAGGATAAGCGGGGGATGGAATTGGGTAAGGCAGAGAGAAAGAAGGCGAAATAACAGAAGAGGGAAATAAGGTCTCCTAAAATTCCGTAAGAAGTGTAGGGGTAGGTTTTACTGTGCTAGAAAAAGGAGTTGGAGCCTGGGAGATTTCCTTCCACTTCGACTTACTATTTAAAAATGTGAGAAAAATATTAGCATTGTACTTAGTTTTGGTAGACTTGATTATTTTCCGGACATGATTGGAGAATGATTGAAAATTAGATTTAGTGATCGAATTACGATTCCTACGGAATTTACGGCATTAGGCATTTTGTGAGAAACTGAATCTTCTATCTATCTATATATATATAAAGAAGATGTTTGTTTGTGGGTTTGTTTGTTTTTTATACAAATCTACAGTTTTATTCCGAACTTGAAGAAATTTTCCATACTTGACCTTCAAAGCATGAGGAAGGTCACTGTCTACCTCAGATTTCGGAAAAATAATAAATATCGATAAAAAAAATCGATATTCATGGTTATGGCCAGGCATATTATGACCAACAATGCAAGGCAAAGTTTGTGCAACAATGCATCAACAATGGTATCAACGCGCAATTCACCAATAATAATGAGCACAGAATGATGATGTAATGTTAAAGCAATCTTTTCAAGAATTATAACAATGAACATAAAATGATGATGTAATATGGATCAGTTTCAATTTGTAACAATGCATAGAATTCCTGTTATTCAGGCTTTTCTTAGAAAAGAGAGTTCTTACTACTTAACAATTTTTTAAAAATCTTTAAAAATGATTATTAACTGGAGATAATGGGAAGTTAGCAGACAATTGAGAAAGAGTGGAAAGACGACAGAGGAAGCACTCCTTTAGCTCCGTGCTGTATTGAACAAATGGTAAGCAGGTCAACAGAAGAATCGGCGATCGCTAGACTACAAAAAGAGATGAATGCCAAGTTTTGATTCAAGACATCGAGAGAAGAAAGGGAATTGCAAAAACATCAAGTGTACATCTAAAGTAAGATTAAGTGAGTAAGAAATTATTTAGACTAGCAGTGGCATCCTTGGAGAGGTCCTTCCATTGTGAGTGTTTAAAAAAAAATTTTTAATCATTATGAAGAAGTTTTTTTGTATTAATTCTAAGCGTTTTCATGTGTGTCATTTTTAAGATATTTCAAAATTTATTC
Organism: Rhysida immarginata; assembly: GCA_023313115.1. NCBI lineage: Eukaryota > Metazoa > Arthropoda > Chilopoda > Scolopendromorpha > Scolopendridae > Rhysida > Rhysida immarginata. The sequence continues at coordinate 30,826 of JAHWFO010057404.1, read as the reverse complement.
CAAAAAAAGTCCGAGCCACGCCGGGATTATCACCTAGCTTATTGGCGTTTCCAAGAATTTTTGATAATGAGCATAAAGTGAAGATGCAGTGACAGAACATTAATAAGGCAGCGTCTATTGATTAGGCATATGAGTCACGCGTGTCTTCCTTGAGCTCTCTATCAAACGTCCAGACGACTGGCAAAAATTTGTGTCTAGAAAGGAAAGAGAAAGAACGAGTATTGGTCAGAGAAACTCTGCAACTAAAACAGAAAAAGCTATACGGGCGTTTGAAACATCTGAATAGAGCAACGGGGTATAAGAGCTTCTACGTCAAGGGCAAGAATAACTTGAGTCTAAAGTGTCTGGTGATGCTCCGCAGTGGTAAGGCAAGTCAAGAAGAGTTTAGATGCTCCGGTATATAACCTGGACTACCTGATTTTCGTAATTTTCGTAGATTGGTTAGTCCCTTTGCTCTGCGTTGTATTGATTGAGTTATTATTTAACCAACTGGGAGTTATAATTTAATTTTTTGAAATGTATCTCTTTACTTACAAGAGGCAACGCCGGGTACCTCTGCTAGTATAATAAGATAAGGGTTCATCTATGGCTTACAGAAAGATTGAGTAACATAATTGAGAGTAGAATACTTCAACGGAAAATAACAGTTACAACGGAGGAAAAAATGTGAAAGAAATTTTTCAAAGAGAATATTAATAATTACATTGTCGCCAAAAATATCCAACCAGTTCGTAAGCTCAAAATAGGTATAAAATATTGCTAATCTATTTGGAGTAACGAGCGTTTTTTGAAGGAAGGATTTTCAGATATAGGACAAGGATAGAGCGAATAATGGGAAAATGTTCAGATATAGAACAATCAAGAGAACCACTAGAAAGATTGTTAAAAGGAGTAGAGAAACATTGTTCTACAAGTTGTATTTTAGAATAAGAGTTATGAAAACTGGAATAATGTGTGAAACGAGAGATCGCAGGAGATAGACCCACTCTAGACAATAAATCTATAATGGAGGTTGTGTTAGATAAAGGTTTGAAAAATCTATATTGAAATCACCCATAATATTAATTTTTTTATTGATGAAAATAGGAAAGAAAATTCCACAGCCTGTATTCGAACCAGGAACCTTCTGCTCACCGTACAGACACTTCAACCAATTGCGCCACTTTGGACATGGAAGCGATAACGCTATCTACATGTCCACAGTGGTGCAATTGGCGTAATTTAAACTTCTGAGGTTTGGCGTTTAAAAATACTCTTTAACGAATATTACGCCAGTAGGAAAGATATGCCCGGCCTGCGAACTGGATACTGCTCCATATGACTTGCCCGTAGGCCTAATATGTCCCCACATGGTGGTTATCCGTTCATTTCCACAAACACGAATTGTACAAGGGGTGGTAAGGGACTTACGGCCCACCCCGTACATCGAGTGGCGAATTTATTATGACCATTTGACTTTTTTACCTAATTAGCTATGGCATCACTCTGCTGTTGCTAGAGAGCAAGACTGGTAGAAAAAAAAACGAAAGGATAGTTATAGAAGTGAATATATGGATAAAAACACGATTTGACAGACTTTGAACATAAGATGATTGGAGGAGCTCCAGGTCATGTACCGAGTATCAGCTAAACCTTCGTGTGTTTAAGAGCAGCTATTGTTAAAGTGCGTAAAGATGGACTCTCAGCCAAAAAATGGATTTCCGTCGAGGCTTGTATGACAAATTGAATCATCGACGGAGGTAAAGGCAGAAGTCCCGAGAGCGACAATCTCAGAGTTGGGAGAGGAAAAAAGTTGACACGATGGAGTGTGGAGGAAAAACCTAGAAAGAAGCCGGGGAGCAGCAACTGTGATGGAAGGCAGCAAGCACGTAATGAGGATAGTTGACCTGATAATTTCCTCAATAATTTGTCGGTTGCAACAGTGGAAATTGTGGAAAGACGTAGGCGGCGACAATTCGATCGGTAGCGACAAGTCGGCGAGGAGGGACGTTCTCTCCACGATAGTCGGAGATCTCTTGCGAGCAGCCGCAAGAAATAGAAATTTCTTTACATTCGAATTGGCTGCATCTCATCGCTTCTAGGATTCCACGACAGAATTTTGATCATGGGAGGTCTCCGCCATTAAGCAAATGCGGAAAATCCTACCTGGAATCATGGGAATGTGAATTGCCCGGGGAGGCGAACTCATTTCTAGGTATTTTATAATGAAGTGATAATATATTGTGACGGTCCTTAGTTCTTTAATGTTGTCATAACAAATAAATTAGCTCAAACTATAAGTCATCAAATTTATTGCGCCTCTAAGATGCAAACTTCTCATTACAGCAACACATTAATCAAATACATCAACTAATGTTTTCTTGCCCAACATGTTTTCTATGGTGATTCTCTGTATATTGAACTAGTTTTACAGAGAAGTATGAACACAATTGGCTTTCATAAACCTACTCCTACGTTGCAGAACTGAGGATGTCTTTACTTCGTCTTATCAATTACCAGTCTGTCATCACCATAGTCTTAGACATACAAGGAATGGATATCATGTAATTGCTACTGAACTTCAAAGGCTAATGTCCAATCCGACTTTTCCAAAGCAATGCTACTGTTCACAGCTATGACGATTCATCAATGATCTCAAGGGGTAGTACATGACTTGAATTCCATCCGATTGTCCTTTCTAGCCTACTGTTCTATAATGTTCATGCGTTCCAATTGTCTCATCGTGAATCGTTATAATACATTCAGATAATTTAACTTGCATCTAAAATTGCACTTGGATGAGCGCACTTGGGAGGGAATTCTCTCCTCCTTGTCAATTCTGGATTCTTTATCAATTGCAGATCAAATTTTTTGTTTACGCTAAGCCCAACTTATGTTTATCTCCTTGGCAACCTTAACAAAGCCCACATCAGTCAATTCTCCACAAGCACATAGCAGGGTTATGCACGAAAAATTGTAATAACAATATAATACAAATCTCGTAATGAATCTGTAGTTTAAGAAGACTTTCAGACAAGAAATTAA
>JAHWFO010057404.1:0-17802 GCA_023313115.1 Rhysida immarginata | reverse complement strand
ACTTTAATGGATACTCATCGAAAACGTATTTCTTAAGAAGAAACTCTTATTCAAAAAATAAGACGATGGTAAAAAAAATTGTCTTCAAAAGAAATTTCATAAGTTGCCATCATTCAAGAACTTAAAATAAGTGAAAATAAGGCCACTTGTTAATTCATGATAGCTATTCAATGCTGCAATAGTGGTAACGATATGCATATTATACACGAGACTCTCAAAAAGTTTTCGGATTTGTAGTCTGGCCAGTGACCGGATACATAAGCACATCGCGGCCTTAATCCTGTAACGTGTATTTGCAATGGAAACAAAGACGCATAAAAATAAGTACAGAAGTGGGGGGGAATTTTTATTTTTTTCTAAACAGCAACGATAACAAGAACAACAGGAAACCACTATTCCACATCAGAGGTTTATTGCAACGTATGCGCATATCGGCAGCCAAGCTGCCTTCCTCAGCGTATACAAGAACTTGATCAGAGAAGTTCTGTTCTGATAAAATAGAAGAATTACAGAGTCACTTATATAGTAAAAGAGAGCTAGTTACAATCCAATTACAGAAATGCAAGTTTAAAGTACATAAATTGAAAGTACAGGTAGACGATGATCAACCAATCAGGAGTCGTTGTTGTCCATGGTACGTTTATTCTTTCCATAGGTCAGTTTGGGAATATGTAAAAGTTTTGCCAAGTCTCTCAATTGTGTCACGTCCATGGGGCCCAAGTCGCTGTTTAGTAAATTAGCAGGTTCTTCACTGGTGATGGCATACGACTCCAGGAAATTTAACAGTTTCGGGTCACTTGTGCTGTAGATATTTTCAAAGTCTTCAGGATTATAGTCATGTTGCCAATCTAGGATATGGTCAGCGAATCTCGATACTGCAAAATTTCCTTTCCTGATACATGCCAAATGTTCACCAATTCTTGTCTTGATTGCCCGTAGTAAACCGCATTACATTTGGCACATGGTCGTTTGTAGACTCCTGGTCTATTTTCCTGCGGAATTATATCCTTTGGGTTCTTTATCTGTTTTTTAGTTGTGTTGGAACTCCTATAGACTATAGTAAGGCCAAATTCTCTTGCGATCCTCCTCATGCCCCTATTTAGTTGTTGATTGTAGGGCAAGGCTAACACTCTTCCTGGGATGTTTCCTTTCTGTAGTGTAGTGATGTTTTCCAGGTTGATCTTGTGTTTTACTTTTTTTGGAGATGCTGTTAACTATTTCTTTCTGGTAACCGTTCAATCTGGCAAATTCCTCTGGCAAAACTTTTACAGAATAGTGGTTTCCTGTTGTTCTTGTTAATCTGTGTCCACAGTTTCTGGGTTCATCTCCTTCTATACAGCAACGATAAACAAAACAAATAAGTACAAACGCTAAATATAATGTAACTAGCTGATATACCCGGCGTTGCTCGGGCTCCTTTTTGATGAAATTTTGTAATATCTGTAGGTGAACATACAGTGAAAATGAACACATGAAAAAAGGCTAGAATTATTACAGTAAAAATCATATTGAAAAACCGAAAAGAATACTTTTAAAATGCTCTCAACTCATGGCGCTCTCTAACTATGGCCTTCTAGCTTTTCTACCACATGTTTTCTCTGTTTTTTAAATCTGAGATTCTATCCGACTTCTACGTATGTGTAGAATATGTAGCGTTCCCGCCACATGGGCTCGGATTGAGTCCAAAAAAAATTTTCCCTAGGCGCTACCTCACCTAGTATCCTAGCCACCAGGTTATTTTTCGGTAATCAATTTTTCCGCTATAGTCACTATTTTGTGACTTCCTCTGAGTTTTTCTCCTTTGTAGCGGCTGCCATTCCGGTTTTTAAGTGGTTAGTTCAGGGACTCAAAACGTCTTCTGGCTTTCCCCCCATTTACTCCCTACCGCACGAATTTCCCTCTCGAATTGCTACCACGCACTTGACTATACGGAGTTATGGAGGTTACAGTAGCCCCCCTCCCAATTAAAGGGTCTATACGATAAGCGTCACGTTCCCCGTCTAATTATGTACCTCCAATGATTAATTGTCTGAACCCGGACGGTTCAGATTCCTAGCCTGGCCAGGCTTATACCCGGTCTAAAGACATAAGGGTTATTTACTCGAATTTCGGTGCAGTAAATAAGGCATTCTTCCTGTGTAATGTTTGCAGGATTTCCTTTATTATTTAAACTCCAATAGTGCCCGTCGAATTGTAGCAACTTGAGGCTCTCTTTGTGGTAAAATAGCAATTTTATTGTGAGCACGCGGAGGTCCTCGCCTTAATCAACCAATGGCAATCTTCGTCCTTAATAGCGTATTTATTTATTTTTTGAATGATTAAATAACTGTCTTCCAATGTTTTTTGGTATTGTTATTATGAGGTTTTTTAGTTATTAATTTTACAAGGTTTTCAGATAACAATTGAATCTTCGGGACAAGCCTTTAATTTCTTTTTCCTTCCAATATTTCCTTTTTTAGTTGTTTAAATCTTAAAACTTTATTTGTAGTTTTCTTTTTCGCGATTATTTAAGTTTAACTCAATAAATATTTGCTGTTTCGAAATTGTTAATTACCTACTATTGTTATTGTGCGGTTATTCTTTATTCCATGAAACAATCGATATAGCGAACTAGGGCGTTTTTACGTTTTTTAGCTTCTGTTTTCTCTCATGCTTTGCGCTCGTGCCTTGCTCGAGGGGTCTTTTCTTTCGAAATTTGGTGATCGTTTTCTAGGCAGTTGGGCTCCGGTCTCCGACTAGTTCACGTGGGAGCTAATTGGTCCTCTCGTCATTTCTACTCAGTCACCTGTCTAACGAGCCATCTGAAATTGGGAGATTGTCGATGGCCTTCGCTGGTCTTTAGATATGATGTTCTCCTATCTGATTTTTATAACTTTGTTTTCCTCACGGTTGGATCAAGCTCTTTTGTGTGACTTTGGAGATTTCTTTGCATTATGATCAGGATCTCATGACCGAGCTTCGGTAACTCCAGTTTCTTCATGTTCGGAGTAGTTTTGGTGCGTACCGCCTCTTCAGCCTACCCAGAGCGGTAAGGTTGATCGAGGACTACCTATGTGATGCGCGGCTCTATTCCGTCATCTGATGTTTTCGTCGGATTTTTTTTGACTGACCTTAATATCAATTCAAAATTTTCTCCAAATTTAATCAGTAATCAGGGTGTACCCCAAGGTTCCATTCTGTCGCCACTACTGTTCTCTCTCTTTATAAATGACCTCTCTTATATTACTGACAATGCACAATGCGTATTATTTGCTGATGACGCAACATTTATAGCCTCAGCCGATTCCGAAGTACAAGTTGAAAATATAATGAACTCTTTGCTAATGAAAATCTATAATTGGTCATTATTAAATCATCTTCCATTAAACCTAAACAAATCATACTACATGATCTTTCATCAGCGTAATAAACTAATTGACTACAACAAAATTAAACTTTGCGTTAATAATATAATTTTATCTAGAGTCTCTTCTTATAAATATTTAGGAATTTATTTTACCCCCGATTTGTCATGGAGCCTTCATATAAAACATTTAGTAACTAAACTATCCCGTTCTTTAGGTATTATTTATAGAGTCAATCATCTTCCACGTAATATCTTACTAAATTTATATTTTACCCTAATTCATACAAATTTATGCTTTGGAATATGTTTATGGGGATCGACCACACAGAAAAATAAAAATCTTATAATTAAACTTCAAAAACGTTTTTTACGAATATTGTTAAATAGACCCGCTTTCTCTTCCGTTTGTCAGCGGAAAAAGTTACGTTTCGATCGCAAAGAGATCGAAACGATAAAAATAAACTTTTTATTAAAAAAAATAGAATGTAAAGACAGAGACGGAGAAGCCGACCCCTCGAAGAATGGAGAGGAGCGGGCGAATCCAAAAAGGAAGGAAAAGAGAAGACAGGGAAGGAAGGTGGAGAGCGAGAAGAAAAGAGGCAGAGGGTGACTGGCTTGGAACGAGGAAGGTTCGAGCGGTACGAAGGAGATTCAAGGGAAGGAATGGGAAGCGGTGGAACCAAGTAGAGTCGGAAGAGGGTAGGAAACGGTCCGACGGAAGAAGAATGAGATACCGGGGCTGGAGATACCGTGACGGGAGAAGTTGGCGTCGACGACGACGAAAGACCGAGAGAATTGTCACGGAGGAACGAGCACGGGCCGACGTAGTCAAGTCAAGTGCCGTCAACGGGGGACCGACGGAGACGAACAGAAAGGACGTTCGCATCGACGGAGATTCACTCCCGGCAGCGTCGAAGGAGGCTTTTAGCGCGCAGGCGGCTTCGCGAGTGCTGGCGCCAGACTCCGCGTTTTGCTCAGCCTGCGTCGAGGCCCGTTCCCGAAAATATTCACGTGAGTCACTGAATTTAATGTCTAAGTAATTGGTGCGCGTATTTTGTGCTAAGATTATTGAACTAATAGATTTACAATTTACGCAAGCAATTAAAGTGCTCTGGAAGTGGCGTCATGCATTAATATCGAACGTATACTAATGTTCTTATTTTATTTTTGTTATATGTGGTCCTTAGCTCCATTGCATTCCCGAACCTCCTTGTGGTCTTCAAATTGTGACGAGTTCTCCTCAAACATATGCAGAATCCTGCCACCCATGCAACTACGACGACAGTAGGACTGGTGTCCGAGGTATCCGCTACAATCATATTAAGAAGGAGTCCCCACCCTCCTCATGGTGGGCTTAGGACCTTTCGAGGTTTAAGTGCACGCTGAAGTCATTTGCCGAAGAGTTAAGAGTGCCTCATTCATCACATTTGGATTCATCGAGGAAACACGTCCGACCCGAACTTTATATTGGAACTTTATTTATATGTTCATTCCATTTAATTTAGACCAGCCTAGAGCAATCTGTGATTATTCTATTATTTTTGAAGAATAAAATTTATTCTTGTTTCTATTACGTTCCCTCTCTTACTCTGCTGTCACGTACACAGAGGCTTTGACAGAAAGCCGTGACACCGTTAGTTCAGAATTTAAAAACTTCAACTTATTAAAATTTGATGATCTTTATTTTATTCAATTAGCTCAATTTATGTATAAAATCACACATAACATATATAATATTAGAAACCCCCCGATGTTAATCAGTCCATATCATCACTATCTCACAAGAGAAAAAAAAAATAGTAATCTCATTTTATAGAGTAAATTACTTAAGAAGATCTATTTCGATTTCCGGCGCTATCTGTTGGTCAAAATTAACTGTGGAACTTCAGGAGGCACCTTCTCTTCAATTTTTTAAACGTCGTCTTCCTAAAAAAATTCGTTCAGGCTTAATTACTTCTGATTTAACGTCTATTTACTCTTAATTAAAACCGATTTCACAGGCCTCTGTTTATTTTACTGTTTTTATTATTATTATTATCATAATTCCTACTATTATTATTATTGGTTATATTGTAATGTTTTTAGTAATAACAAATTATCATTACTATTATTATTGTTGGTAATATTGTCGTTGCCGTTTAATGCAATACAAACTTTTACAAATTTATAGAATTTTAAATTATTTTATAATTTTTTTTTATGGATGCCCCTAGACAGGCCCACTGGCCTTTTGGGCGCCTTTTTATTCTTGGATACATTATTATTAACTTCTTATTTGATTTTTCATTTATATTGTTGTTGTTGTAAATTTGTATTTATAAATAAATAAATAAATAAATAAATAAATTGTAACTGTTTCCCGATCATCCGGTTTTTGCTCAGCATTTATGAAAAGATCTCATCAGTGGATATGGGTTTTGCCCCATCCTCAAGATTTTTATAGGATCTGCTGCTACTGAGTGCCCTTGTCTTTTCGTTTCATTGCTGAACTATGATTTTCTTTATATTTACCATTTATAATTGCTTGTCTATGTATTTTTATTTTTCAGCCTTGTTCCGGTTCGGAGTGTGAATCCGCCTTCCTTTGGCTCCGCTCTTCGCCTCACCGCCTGTCCCGTATTGTCTCGTTTGCTGTTTCTCCCTAGTCCCCCTCCGTCTATCATTGTTTTCTTAAGTAATTTTTTGTACTCTTCCTCTATCTCTCGTCTCACGCTTAACAGACTTACTCAAACAAATCTTCCGTTCCCTTCTGCTCTTTGCTCTCTTTCTGTTTTTTATTTTCCTCTTTTTCAGGATCCACACTCCGATCGGCGGGGTTTTCCCTTACTGAAGAAGTTTTTTTGGATCACTACACAAGGCATTATAATCAGTGGTTGATTTTTTTATCTTCCAATAACCTCCAAACGAAAATTGCTATTGAGTCGTTTTGCCACCACTATCTTGGACCACCATTCCACGTCGTGAGTTCCGTTCATCTATTCTTACAAGACTCTGACTAAGGTTTCTTTTTAGCTGATTTTAATTGGTGGGAACTGATAACCCTTCCGGTATTTTAAAAATAGCGTTCTCAATTTGAGCCTTAACTTTATTTTGCCTTTGCTTATATCGTTAGTCTTTAGGATCTTCCTTTCTAATTTTTCTAGACAATTAATTTTTATTTTGTCGCCACCCCTTTGTTACCTAGACCTTAACGCTTAAACTGTTTCCGCTTTAAGGAGCTCGCAACAAATAATGCATGTGGTTTCGAAATAGGAATGAATAGAATGAAAATAAAACAATACTTTGATCTGACATTTCTTCAACCCTAGCTGTGGCTGTAGTTTTCCTATTTCGCTCTCCACATATTTGAGTTTGGAACAGCTTGTGGCAACATGTAGTCTTTGTTTTACCACATCCGGCCCATGTGAAGAGAAGATTTAATAATTTGAAATGTTTAAGGTAAACGCCCTTATTTAAAGAGAAAGTATCGTTCATTACTGGAGATGGACTTAGTCTAAACTTGCTAATAAGCGATATAGAATAAGAAATCATAAAAAATTGACTTTTATTTAAAAAAATCATTTGTTCATCTAAATATTCAACAATTCCTACATTCCACGCAAATGACGTTCCTAGCCTAAATATTTCTTGGCAACGTAATCAAACTTTAGATGTGAACTCGCCCTAATGTGGTGAACTTCGACGATACAATGGATATCCATATTCAAACGTTAGTTTGCTCTACCGGGGTGCTAGGATATCTTTTGGAGCAATGGCTATCTTGCATACAAGAAGAGTTTCGATTTAATGCATCTACTCCGATGCAACTACATTAACCCGGTATTTGGCTACTTGTTGAAAATTCGCATGATTTCGAAAACTGCGCTGAAGCGTGGCCAACTCCTCTTCATCTGGTGCTTGATAGCCGGCTTCAGTTCCTTCTATGGGGCTGGGTTTTTTTCTTCATGGATGTACATGATCGTTTGTTTTTAATAAATAATATTTGATTAATTTTCCATCTTCTGATAATATTTATTAATTAGGATAAATAACACTCCTTTAATTAAATGAAGACAAATAAATTAAAATAAATATAAGAAAAACAATGAAAAAGTCACCCAATTGGTACAGAAAAGTTGAAGGACGAAAACATAAATGGAATGCAGGACTTGTGGAGAAACTCTGATTCAATACAAAGGAAACACAGAAGAAACGAAGATCTAGTGAAGAAATGTTACACGGACACAGGGAGACACACAGTTACAGATGAAGAAGGTCTTTGATGGAAGTTCGATGATTCGTAACACGTAGATGACTATAACGTTTTCGGGATTTTTTCCCATCTTCAGTATTAAAGTTTTTTGAATGAATGTAAGATATAATAATAAAAATAAAACAATGTAATCTAATACAATCTGTGATATTATGATTATTTTGATTGTTGTGATCAGTATTGTTGAGTGCAAGGGAAGTGATATTATATTTTTAGTAGTAATTTCAATTTATTATTAATTTCTATAGATGGTTTGGCTAAACTTTTTTCATTCGAAATAATGTTGATGGTTTCTTTTATTAGTCTTTTTTATAATTTATTTCTTTACTAATAATTTTGATTTTGTTCCAATCCGGATTATGATTTTGGTTAATGCAGTGGTTCACTAAATGATTGTTTTTATCTTTTGTTTCTAAGTGCTCTTACATGTTCTTTTATTCGTGTTAACAATAATCTTTTTGTTTGGCCTGTGTAAATGTGTTGACAATTGGCGCATGGAATTTGAAATATTATGTTAGTGATGTTCCATTTTTCTTTATTATTTAGGCAAATGTCTTTGAAATTAAAAATTGTGTTATTGTTTTGATTTTTTGTTGTTTTTATATTGGTGGTTGTTATTAATGTTTTGGTTATGTTATTTGTAATTTTTGGTATGATTTTAATGTTTGGTATCTGTTCTAGTATTTTTTTCTGTTTGTAAAAGGTTTTATTATTGTATTGTATTGAATATCTTCTGTATTGTTCGTATTGAGTTGTGTTTTTTTTGTTGTGTCGGTGAATGTTTCTATATAAATTTTATCACCAAAAAATTAACACAATTAAACAATATATACAAAGAATAAAAAATCTCACATCTCCAAAATATATCCCACTAAAATTAGAAAATCTGAAAATAAACCTAACAAAAAATAAATATCCTATAGAACTAATTGATAAAATTTATAACGAGTTGAAATAGTGTGGATTACGTTCCGTAGTGTAGTGTTCTAATTTATTAATACTAAGTTAAGAGGTATTCAGTTTGCAGTTATACAATTCCGAATTCTGTATCTGTTTGTCAATGTGCTTTCCTGTATGTTGCTTTATTGCCTGTCATTTAGCACGTTATATGTAATCCATGATTGTAGTGCTTTATTAATACGTTTGACTAAGTCTTTAAGTGCAGAGGTGAACTTGGACTCAATATCCTTCCCGCATTAGACTTTTGAATTCTTAACCCTCAGATTTTAGTTTGAGGTGTTGTGTTTGCCATTAAGCTATTTGAAATTTATCTATGTTAGCTAAGTATTGGTGCCGTCTTACTGGTTTACGTTATGCAATTGTGTGATTGCTAATATGAATTTGTGGCTATTCTTGATATTTGAATTTCTAAACATGTGATGTTAATACTTACCTGAGTGTCTATTCATAGTACCTGTTTCAATAATATTGTATTTATATTTCGGAACCTGTGATCATTTTTATATTTCGTGAATAGTTAGTAATTTAGAGGTGATTGCTAAATTCAGTAGTGTTGACGGGATCCGGTCGATGCATTGAACTATTTCTTATAATTTTTATTACTCACCTGTTTGGCTACTATTGGTAACGTTTTCAAGGATGTATAAACGATTTACTATTTATTGCTGAATGTGAGTTACCTGATAAGAGTTGATTGAGATTTTAGCTTCTTAGATCATTAGCTGTTTTAGTGTATGATTTTGTAACTAAGCTTAGAAGATAACTTAAGTTACTTTGTTATCTTTACAAGTTTACGCTTTTGATTCATCGACCTTAAGCCAAGGTACGATTCATTATTTATTTAAGCATTTCTTATTTTCTAATAAACATTCCATTTAATTAATACGCTTTCTGTTTACGTGTCTCTAATTCCACTGCGTACTCTCATTAGATAATTTATACACGTTACACTTGCATGCTTTACATGGTGGAAATATCAATTCAGTTTTCCTTGTGCAGTGTAAGCTAAACAGTTCACCACGTGATTGTGGGTGATTGGTTGGTCCGATTTGGATGATTTCATTTTGTTTTGTTTGTTTTTTTATGCTGAACAAGTTTGCAATTGGGGTTTTTTCCTCTATCCCTTACGGTTTTTGAGATAAATTTTGAATGTGTCCTAATTTGCATATTTGGGATGATGAAAAGTGCACCATGGGATAGGCCGCCCACAACTTCCTATTCATTGGATTCATCAAAATTGACATATACAGGTATTGGACATTGAAACTGAAACACCTGGTAGAAATCCAAAATCTTTATTTAATAAGGTGTTGGGGCACCGTGGGCAGCCAGCACAGCAGCAACACGTCTTGGGAAGGATCGGTAGAGGTCCTGCACACTTTGCACCCCAAACCTTTACTGATCCACCTCCGTGTTTGACTGTGGGTGCCAAGCAGTCTGGGTTGTAGGCATCAGAGGGGCTCCTCCAGACGAATACCCTCCCTGTTGTTTGGAAGACAGTGTAGCTGGACTCATCCGAGAATATGACGCGTTTGAGGTCATCCAACGTCCAGGTTTTATGCGTCCGGTACCACTGAATCCGCTTGGAGGCATTTGTACTACTGATGAAAGGCTTCGGTATAGCAACCCTGCCATGGATGTTTGATTTATGCAGGTAACGACGGATTGTCTTCGTGCACACAGGTTCCTAGAGGTGTGTATTCATTTCTGCGGTGATTTCTGCTGCGGTGGTTTTCCGCTTTCGTGCAACAATCCTGGTCAATGTCCTGACGTCTCTTTCCGACAACTTCCGTTTTCTCCTGCAGTTGCTCCTCCTGGACGTGGTTCGTCCTTCCTGTTCATATGCACACATCACCCTGGATACTGTAGCACGTGAGACATCACAAAGTGTGGCAGTTTTGGACACAGATGCACCTGCTAGACGCGCGCCAACAATCTGCCCTCTTTTGAAGTCGGATATGTCTCCCATTATAGCGCTCTGCACAGACAATTTGAAGCTTACTATCGAACTTTTCTACTGGAGTGACTACCAAGAACTCTGACACGTAATTCATTGATATGCATACGATTAATTACCTAGCAGAAGGTTCTATTCAGCCCTGGGGGTATCCGGTGCTATTTGCGAAGGTGTTTCAGTTTCAATGTCCAATACCTGTATGTATCGGTTCAAAAAATAAAAGGGAGGGTTCAGATTTTTGTATTCACCCTATATCATCGTTTTTACTTATCAGGTGTATTAAAGACTGTTGTTTACTTCTTGGATTGACTTCATTTGGTTTAAATGTTGTGCTTGCATCTACCTCGGCAATGATTCTTTCTTTTTATGTCTTACTTGCTTTGTCAGTACTTAGAATGACATGTCGTTTAGAAACTTGATGAAAATTTCAGTAAATTAATTCTTTATTAAATGTGAAAAAATGTCATCGGATGGGATTAGTCGTTTTGACGAAGGGTTTAAAATTTATCTCTTTCAATGAAATCTCGCGTTCGTTAAGGCTTAATTTTCGCATTGCACGTTCTTATTCTTCTATAAATTTTATGAAAGTTAATCTCTCTTTTCAATATGGATTCTTTAATCACATATGTCACTTTCTTTTCTTTCCTCGTTTAAGCTCTCTACGTCAATTCATTTCGACTCTAAAGCTCAATCTTCTTTCTTCATTCTAACACTTCAGACCTCCCTCCCACTCCAAATCCTCAAGGATTCTACGATCTGCTGAGCCTGATGTCAAACTGATGAATGCAGGGATTTATTGCTGAGAATAAAAGCGGCTAAGCTATTATTATTAGTGCACCTATCAAAGTCATCTTTTCTTGGTTTAAAGTGGATGTAGTTTCTACAGATGTATATGTTCTAAAGCTTTTAAAGTAATGTGTGCTACAGATTGACAGGATCAGAAAATGCTTCTTTATCTGTGTTGAAAGGGTAAATTATAAATACACCCTCACGCATGCGCGCGTAAGTAATGAAATGACGAAATTATTTGAATAAAAATCATGGCGTTCGCGACGTACCCGGTGGAACGGACAACACAGTCTCGATCGGGAGGCTCACTATCTTCATGTGCTCTTGTCTAAAGAGTCGTGCATCTCCCTCATCGGTCATACTAAAAGGCAAGAATTGGAGGCCAGTGAGTGAGTAGCTAAAAACAGACATAAGAGGGGCGATCATAAAGTCATTACAATCAGCCGGAAGACTGAGAGATGGGTTGAGGGAATGGCGGGGAAGAGGGAGGAAGAAGTCGCTTGGGGCAGATCGTATAAATACGGCGGACGAGGCACTATTTCGAACTCCAGCTCCCCCACAACGCGCATAGTCATTTGCTGAATGTGCTGGCGCGTTGTCGTGCAGAAGTCTGACCCCTTTGGACCCCTTGCCTAGTCGCTTTGACTTGATGGCCTCCGTAACTTCTGCAGGAGGTCCCGGTAGTACGCTCCCGTGATTGTCTGGCCTTTCCTTCACAATTTGTGGCTCGTCACAGATGGAGGGGCGTCGGCTCCGAGGTTTTCTTCCACACTTGTCTGGCCGCACTGGAAACCTTGGCGACTGTCTCGTACGATGGGGCATTCTCACCATAAACGGCCATTAACTCCTTATAGATTTATTTGGCGTTGTTTCCCTTGTCAAGACTCGCACCTTCAATTTTCCGACAGGCTATGCCATATTGCTTTCGACGCTCTGGCGGCGTTTGTCGGTACTGCACCAAACGCTGCTTTGTATCCTCCAGAACTCGAGGGATGGCGCTTCCCAGTGCCACATTTTTCCAAAAGCGATGGTTCTTTCTTAGTGATTATAATGACTTTATGACCGCCCCTCGTAAGTAGAGTCGCAAAAAGACAAGTTCTGAGCCTTCTGCAAAAGAGCCTGTTGCGACGTACGAACGGAAAAGCCAGAAGACAGTAGCCAAACTAAGACGCTCGAGAACGGGCACTAATTGGAAACGGTAAATTGATGGCAGAGTGATTACAAGATGTCTACCAGTAATACGACCTGCCGATTCTCATTTAAAACAGTTCGAGTCAGCCGAACCGTGGGCTAAAGAAATGCAGATGGCTCGATGCCTCCGAATCACATCATGCAATCAGAGAGAGATTTTCACGAGCGAGAAACAACCAAGAGAAAGCAGCGGCAGTCGATGGCTTGCATCCCGGATTGCTTCAAAGGAAAAGGAGATACTTAAATCTCCAGCTACTATAAGACTTGCATTGCTTTTAGTCAAATAGATATTTTGTGTACAGAAGTTACTTGTGGTTTGGCCATTGAGCAGCAATTTTTGCAAATGAAGTCCCTCATGTTTCAGACTAGAACTCCAAGACGTGTGTATTGAAAAGACACAATTTACGGTTAAATCAATACTACTTGCCTTCAATACTACTATACTTCTCTTCACTACATCCTCTCCTTTATCTCGCTTAGATTCTCGGACGTGTACCTAATCTATTTTTATTCGCTCAACCATCTTCTGTTATCTTCCTTTTAAGTCCCTATTGTCCATTCCACTTTGCACTCAACATGCCAAAGCGTTTGTGTCGGATGGCTTCACGTAAGCTTGTACAAGTGGCACAAACGAGACCACTTTACTAAACGTCTTGCCATTTATATCGCTCTGATATGTCTGCAAACTGACACTATCTATCCGCACAACCGCTATATAACAATTGGCGCTATCTGTCCCATTCTGGGGAAAAATATACGCTCCACAATAATTACGAGGGTTGTTCAAGAAATTTGCCTCCTGGTCCTTAACTTTTTTATTTGTTAACCGATTTTCAAAATTCTTTATTTAAAAGATACTTAAATTTGTTTACTATGTAATACACTATTCACTTTTCGACATCTTTCACCTCGTCGTCAGAATGCAACTCATATCCCTTAAGGTGCTCCGCGCTTTTTTCTTTGGGAAATTGTGAAAGTCGCCAGTGTATGGCAATCGTATGCGGGCGGGAGTTATCGTGCTGCAGAAGACGGTCCATTCAATCCTCGTGTCCACAACAACCCCGGAATTCCTCTCCGACGTGTTCACCTGACTAGTCACGCGTTGGCGCAATGTCGAAATGTGAATTGTGCATTACATAGAGGAAAAATGTAAGTTTCAGATACAAAAGAGTTTCGAAAATCGGTTAACAAATAAAGTTATGGACCAGGAGGCAAAAATTCTTGAACAGCTCTCGTACTTTTCAAATGCTGCTGCTTGTAACCCTTTTTTGGATCCATCCTCGTATTATTTTAGAGGACCCATTTTTCATCATACGTACTGATTCAGTCCAGCAGTGGGTCTCTGTGATGAAATTGGAGTAATAAAGACAATTGGTCAAGCATTACATTTTATTAACTGCTGACAGAGCATGGAGGAGATATTTATGTAATATTATTCTTCCTAATAGGCGAAGTTAGTTATGCACAGTTCCCTCTGAAATTCTAGTATTCCTCAGTTGCCTTTTCCCAGTGTGAATTCAAAATTGCTCGAATTTAGACTTCAGTAGATTCTCATTTACCGTTTGTTACTATGATAAAATATATATTTAGGACGCAAATACAGGGTGTTTCAAAATTATGTACAATAAATTTAGTGCCATATTCTTCAGGTCAAAAGAAGACGAAAATGTTCTATAGCACTTTGTCTGGAAACGATTTATTTACGCGATACAGCCAACTAAACCCGTGGCTCCACATTACAGGAATTGTTCAAAGTGCGAGCCACCTCCTCGCACGCACGCTTCGGCTCGTTGCATGAGCCACCGTCTGATGTCATGGAAGAGTTCGTCGCCAGCATTACGAACGGTTTGGCATGCATTTTCAATTCGTTGTCGCAGATCCATAATGTTAGGAACTTCTGTGCTGTAGACGATCGTTTTCACATGACCCCACAGAAAAAAGTCCAAGGGATTAAGGTCGGGTGATCTTGCAGGCCAGGCTACCGGTCCACCTCGACCTATCCACCGATTCGTGTATGCAGCATTAAGGTGTGCTGGAGCGCCATCATGCATGAACCACCTGTTAGATCTTATCAAAAGAGGAACGTCTTCCACTAATTCTGGCAATGCATTCTGCAGAAACAAAAGATACGTTCGCCCAGTCAATCGTGGCGGCAACACATAAGGGCTAATTAAGTTATTTCCGACAATTCCACACAAAATGTTCACGGAGAAACGCTCTTGATTCGCTCGAGCTTTGTAACATGCGGGTTAGCATCTGTCCAATGGTGCTGGTTGTGAGAATTTACGATTCCTGTCCGGGTGAAGGTTGCTTCGTCCGTGAAAAGTATCTGGCTGAGACAACTAGGGTCTGCAGCATGACGACGTTGTACCCATTGGCAAAGTCGTTGTCGGTGTGGATAGTCCGTTGGGTTCAGTGCTTGAACCAGTTGCAGATGGTATGGATGCAAAAGCTGACGGTGAAGAATGCGCCAAACAGATGAGTGCGGAATGTGTACCATGGAAGAAATACGACGGGTGCTTGTCTGTGGTTCATCATGTATGATATCAATTATCACATCCTCCTCATCCGGAGAATGTGCTACAGGCCGCCCTTGTCCTGTTTGACGGCTAAAGGAACCACGCTCCCTCAAATGTCTGTCGACAGATACAAATGTTCGGTTATCTGGCAAACGTCTATTCGGAAAGCGTTCTTGGTAGAGTCTTCTTGCTTCCACAGCGTTTCCTTCCGCAAGACCATACATTAGGTATATGTCAGTGTATTCTGCACTGGAATACGTGTACATGACTTTTTTTTTACGTAAATCGTAATGCGTATGTCAAGGCACGCAAACATTCTGAAATTGATATTCCTAGTGGATGTACAGTAATGGAAACAACCGTACACCACTAATGGAACAACCCTAAAGTAGGTTTAAATGGAACAAACCACTCAATTTTGTGTTGGGTCGAAACGCTGGAACTGCTAAAATATCGTCCGCTAACTACCGTGCTTTCCTACTCTATCATATTGGATTATTCGCAAACAAATCGTTTCCAGACAAAGTGCTATAGAACATATTCGTCTTCTTTTGACCTGAAGAATATGTCACTAAATTTATTGTACATAATTTTGAAACACCTTGTATATATGAGAGAGCCATTTCTGAAACATAATGTTAAGTGTCTTATATTGCTTATAACTCATATTTTGACATTTACGAGTATTAAAGTTAAAGTTTTATTTAAAAGCACCGTTAAATTCAATCAATACATATTGCTAAAAGAAAGAGAAGACATCGGCATGAGTATTTCTGTGACACTTAAAAATTATCCCCGAAAAGAGGACTATCGAGAAATATATATTTCAGTAGATACTTTAGGAGTTGAAAAACTAAATAATATAAAAAACAAATGTTTATCCTTTCAGACTTCGACTAATGCTTTCACTATCGTAAATAGATCGACGTAACATGTTTTTCCCTCCTTGTTCTTCGTTTTATTTCATTTTTTATAGGAAACAAAATTCACCGACCAGAAATCGCGTTGTCGCTTTTTATTTGTTAAGCGCGAGTAGTCGGCGGTTGATTGGAGCCAGGTTGAAAAGGTTATCTGGTCGGGCGGGCGCAGGTAAACAAGAGAAATTGATTGATACTGGCTCCCCTTACGCGGCCACGGAACAGCGGCTCTAACGGATTCACAGGGATTAAATTGTCCTTTTATCCTTTACATGCCTATTTATAGGGTTTCATAAACGGAAAACTATTTAAAAAGAACTGTCAGTTAATTATGTTGGTATTCCATTCAAATACTCGGATTCTAATTATAAAACTTAAAAAATCAAAGGTATCGAAATTAAAAGAACTTTCCCAACTCAAAGGGCTATGGAGAGAGTTCTATGGAAATAGATGATGCGCTCGCCATTTATTAAATAAACAAAACGTGGTACAAAAGGTCACCGATAGATGGCGCTGCATCCTGACTAATCGTTCTTTAAATGTTCAGTGTGTCTCATCTTGTGTTTCTAGAATGGCTCCTTTGCGCAAACCCATGTTGTCTACATCTGAAATTAGTACATCCGCATTAATCCCTGGAACATGCCAACTAATACTCTATTTCAGCTGGGTAGAGTTAAAGGTTTTTCGCGGTAAACGCGTTCCTTTAAGAAGCCCCATAGCCAGAAGGGGTAAGATGAGGTATATAAGATGAGATTACTAGAATATTTTATAAAATTACATAAAACAATGAGAATCAATAGCATTCGCGAGAGTCCAGCTCTGTAATGCCTTTATAAACGAATGCTCGAAGAGTCAACTAGCTCTACTTTATTAAGTACCGAAAGGTGCTTTATGCTATCAGTGTGGGGAAACGTGTCTGTCTGTCT
Organism: Rhysida immarginata; assembly: GCA_023313115.1. Lineage (NCBI taxonomy): Eukaryota > Metazoa > Arthropoda > Chilopoda > Scolopendromorpha > Scolopendridae > Rhysida > Rhysida immarginata. The sequence goes on along the minus strand of JAHWFO010057404.1, from coordinate 945 downwards.
GTCTGTCCGTCTGTCTATCTATAAGTCAAACTCCTCCGAGGTTATGAAAGATTTTCAAAATCTGTTTTCGTCAGTCGATGAATATGGTTCATGAATATTATCTAAATCGGTTCATTAGCACGTCCACAAATGGTACCATCACGACCCCACCTAGCAATTTTCAATGGACAGATATATTAAGTAATATGTCAAACAAATCTTAATGACGAGATACAAGCGAATAGAAATTACTATTTCGGCCAATAAATATGGTGCAGGAAATGAACCATTTTGAAAAGTGTTGCAATCGAAACATTGGCACGTGCACTAATGGTACCTTTATGACACCTTCAAAAATTTTCAATGATAAGATATGGCATGTAATATATCAAACAAATTGTGATGATGTATCATAAATGAATATCAAGTAAAAGTAATGATAGTCCAAATTGGTTTCAAGGAACCTGGTTTAGTGGAACCATGACAGTTCATTGGAACTTTCAATGCTAAAATATGGCATGTAATACAAGGAACTTATTATAAAAATCCCTTAGTAAAAATTTTAAAAAAAAATCACTAGATGGCGCTAATACTGTACTGTATAATAAAAAAAAAATCATGTTTAACTTGTTTTAGTGTCAATTGCATTCCTTGACCAACTTTAATGTAAAAACATCATGCCATAAACAACTCATGCCAAAGCCGTCGTATTTCAATTCAAAATGTCACTTCTAGCTGAATCCGCTTCCGTTATGCCGCTTACAGCGCCATCTAGTGATAAATTTTGGAACTATTTTTTTCTTATCCCATATCAAATGCCCCTTCTTCAAGAATGCTCAGTCCAAATTTGAAGTCATTCGGACTCATGGTTGTTTTTTTATAGCATTTTTACAAAGGGACTTTAATTATAATCACCTTGTATATCAAACGACTTGGAATGATGTGTCGTGAATGAATATGACGTAA
>JAHWFO010057395.1:0-15208 GCA_023313115.1 Rhysida immarginata | reverse complement strand
TGAATGCCGTTCCTCATTTATTTGCAAGATGACCATCATATCTTTCTAAGCCCGTAGCTTCACAGTATTCTAGGTTTCACAGCAGATTAATAGATCCTATCCCACTAGAAACACATGCATATTGTATTGAAGAAGTTTCAGGTCCAGCTCTTGAGAATAATGGTTCAAGTGATATACGTCAAAATTGTCATTCAAACAAAACATGTCCCTTAAATGTCCTTTACCTGTCTTCAGGAGTAAATGATTGCCTAACGTACGATATCAACTGATTTATTCTGAATAAAATTAAAGCATTCACAGATTATGTTGAATGCATTCAATCGTTAACAATAAATAAACCTATAAATGTTAATGGAAATTCTACTCTAACACAGTTAAAGGATAAAGGAAACTTTTATCCAAGTGATAGCGTTTTCCATTTATTATCGAGAATTGAGTATGTAATTGAATATTCGTTCCAAAGAGTTGACATTTTAAGCGATTTGTTTGAGTAAGTTGTGACAAAATCACTTCTACTCCAATTTATTTTGGTTGGAGTAGAAATGATTTGGTTGTGGATAACTTGCCCAATTTATAGATTTATTAATCCGCTGCCACAAATTATATTTTATTATTTGCAAGTAGGTTATTTTATTATTAAGAATTTTTTAAATTAAAAACAAAGAAAACAGATGAAAAATGTAATATAGAATTTTAGAAAAAGAACTAAATCATCTTAAAAAACTGAAGCACTTATGATAAAAAAACTCCTGACCATGTTCCTAGAATAACTTAGACATCAAATTATGTGGCATTGTTGTGCTGAAAGTCACGATATCTGTAGTGAACACTACAACCATAAATCAGTGGATGATTTCTGTTCAGATTTTACATGCGTGAACCTCTGAATCATGAAAACATACTACAGTATTGATATTCATAAATAATTCAATTGCAATTGTATTTAAATAATTTTTGTAAAAAGTACTGTATTAAGTTTTTAAAGGATTTTTGTTTAAATTTCTAGAGTAATTAGATATTTAGTATGGGGATATACTTGTAAATAGTTTGGGGGGAGGGGAGGATTAGATGTAAAAATTAATAAAATTACTGAAATTAAAAATATTTGCTAATGCTAAAATAAAAATACAGCTTCTAATTTATGTCTGGACTTATTTTCACTATTTTCTTGTTTAAAAGTATAGCAAAACAAATATTTTCATAACAACTTCTACTGAAGAACAACCAAATGTTCCCTTACTGGCGATATTTTCGCCATCTAGCGGAGGAACGCCTGAACTACGGAGTTGTCATACTTCCCCTTTAATACTATGCTATAAACATCTACACGCTAAATCGCAATCACGACACGCACAAAGAAAACCCATTGGCAAACAAACATGACGTCACAAACTGCACACGCAAACAAAACTCTATAGAGATACAGGAAAAGTGAATTTATTTAATAAAATTTTTGTCCGGAAAAAACCCAAAATTGGAAAAACCCCCCCCCCCCCTATCTCCCCCTACACAGCCAAAAGTATCCATAAAAAAAGGTAGTTCCGGGGTATCTCTTGCAGGGGCCGAGCCTATAAAGGGACAAAACAGACAGATCTGGGAATTTAATAATAATAGATAGATATGTTTTATTCAATTTTATTCAATCCGCAAGTTAAACTTTAATTTACCGTGTGGTGCCTGTAATTTATCCTAAATTTTTGTTATTTTCATATTAAAAAGAATTTTTTGAGGTAATCTCACCTGTATAAACTCCTGTAACCGAGGCAAGATATTTGGGGTATGTTTGCACACCGTTTAACAAATGAAATACAGGGCATCCGAAAAGTCACTGTGCAGTGAAACTGCAAATTTCCTAGAACATTTTATTTTCCCACTGCACAGTGGTTAGCCTCAGATGGATAAACTCCAAGGACAGGTATACGAGAGAGCAATCCTGTAGATAAACTTGCACTGCCCTCAGTATAACCTAACTTAACCTAAACGGTGAATCTTCCCTTCACCATTTCCACTTTTTGAGGTTGTTCTGTTTACCTACAAGCGTAATTATCCCGGGCAACGCCGGGTCCTCTGCTAATCTATCTATATATATAAAGAAGGATGTTTGTTTGTTTGTGGGTTTGTTTGTTTCTTTCTTTCTTTCTTATGCAAATCTACAGTTTTATTCCGATCTTGATGAAATTTTGCATACTTACCTTCAAACCTTGAGGAAGGTCAGTGTCTACCTCAGATTTCGGAAAAATATTATTTATCGATAAAAAATCGATATTCATGGTTATGGAAGGGCATATTAATTAGAAATATCTCGTGACCAACAATGCAAGGCAAAGTTTGTGCAACAATAGGTATCAACAATTGTGTCAATACACAATTCACACTGCGCTCGGACCAGCAACAGATATCTTATGACCAACAATGCAAGGCAAAGTTTGTGCAACAATAGGCCCGTCGTGTTCGCATCAACAATGGTCTCAATGGGCAATTCACCAATAAAAATGAGAACAAAATGATGTGCAATGTTAAAGCAATCTTTCCAAGAATTATAACAATGAACATAAAATGATGATGCAATATGGATAAGTATCAATTTGTAACAATGCATAGAATTCCTGGTATTCAGGCTTTTCTTAGAAAAGAGAGTTCTTAGTACTTAAAAATTTCTTGAAAATCTTTAAAAATGATCAGTAACTGGAGATAATGGAGAGTTAGCAGACTATTGAGAAAGAGTGTGAAGACGATAGAGGAAGCACTCCTTTAGCTCCGTACTGTATTGAGCAAATGGGAAGCAAGTAAATAGAAGAATCGGCGACCACTAGACTGCACAAAGTGATGAATGGCCAAGTTTTTCTTCAAGACATCGAGAGAAGAAAGGGAATTGCAACAACATCAAGTGTACATCTGAAGGAAAATTACGTGAGTAAGAAATTATTTAGACTAGCAGTGGCATCCGTGGAGAGGTCCAGCCATTGTGATCCTTTAAAAAAATTTTTTCGAATTTTCATTAAGAATTTTTACTGTAATAATTCTAAGCGTTTTCATGTGTTTATTTTTAACATATTGCAAAATTAAATTTAATTTTTTGAGATTGTTCTGTTTACCTACAAGTGTAATTGTCCCGGGCAACGCCGGGTACCTTTGCTAGTTTGCAATATTTATTACTTCGTTTAATTCAGTAAGTACAAATGAGTAAGTATACAAATATTTCAAATATAGGATATAAATAAGTCATGACAGGATACAAATACAAATTTTCACATAATACAAATTTACAGGATACAAATTATTCAGGATGAGTCTTCATCGTTTCAAATTCATTCTCACAATTTATACAATTCCTTGTTGTGATCCTTGTTTTGATCATATGCCAACCTCTTATACTTTGTGCATGGTACCCATTGTTCTCCAGGTTTTAACTTTTTATATGGTTTCAGTCCGTGTGTAAATTTGCCCCATCGCCATGTTACAGCTCAGCCTCTAATTTTTTGTTCATAAGGTTAACAATCAATTAAATAACTTAAAAAAACAGTGTAACAAGATAAGCAATAGTGAGTTCTGATGATCTAATGGTACAAATTATATAACTACCAATACATTAGTGTAAAAAATTTACTTACAAGAAGAAAAATCAGAAAAATTTGTCTATTTCACTGTCCTTACATGCGACTGGCTCCAGACTGTCTTGAGTGTACATGACGGTTGTAACTTTTCTTTTGACTCGGCAGTGGTACGTTCCGATCAACGGTAAGTAAACTATAGGGAATGCGTAAATCTGCTCTTTTACCAAACTTGCCCTGGTCTTCCCTGAAAACAGTGTATTTGTGGAGATTCGAAGGATACTAGACTTCTTATAAGTATGCAGAGCGGGTACACCAAAAAATGTTGTTTCATTTGTGAGTGGGATAGCCGGGCAAAAAAACTGGATATATTGCCAAAATGTGACTCTTGGGTAAATGAATGTCGAAATTGACAAAATCCTGTTGTTTAATGAAAAACTTTGTAAAGGCAATAGACAGGCAGGATTACAGCCTCTGGAACAGAAAATATAGGAAGGTATTTTTGTCGGCCCTCGAATGAGGGAGCTAATGGCTGATAACAGGTTTGAAACTTCATTGAACCCCGTGGAAATAACAGCCTGGAAAGCTCTGAATATTGTAACGCACGGTTTTGGGGAAAGAACAAGGAACCCAACTACGCCAAGTTGTTGACGAAGGCAGCTTGGCTGCCGAAATGCGCATTCGTATGAATAAACTTTTGTTGTGGTTTCCTTGAGTCCTTGTTAGTCTTTGTCCACAGTTTCTGGCTCCAATTCTCTCTAGCTTTGCAAGTATTTTATGAGTTGGGATGCAATATGTCACTAAAGATTCATTTTCTGTATTCCCATCTGGACTTTTTTTTCTGCCAACCTGGTGACGTTAGTGATGAACATGGAAAAAGGTTCTACCAGGATATTTCTACCATGGAAAGGCGATATAGCAGGGAAATGGATCCCTAACTTCAAAAGCTACAGTTGCCTCCGAAATTAATCATACCTCTTCCGAAAAATGTTGAAGAGATTGCTTTTTAAAAATAAGAAATGATATTATTGAAAACCTTTTATTAATATTACAAACACTAATAAATACCAAATAAATGAGCACAAGTTTATTCATTTATAACATACATAAAAAAATCAAGTATTTAGAAAACAGAGGGTGTCAAAATTATTCATACTCTGAACAATAGTATTTAGTAGCTTCCCCTTTTGCTGAAATCCATTTTATTTGTTTATTACAGGTATCTAGTGAGATATTTTCCCATTCTTCCATTGCGAATGTTTCTAATTCCTGAAGGTTTTTAGGATGACGAGTGCACACGTTTCGCTTCAATTCAACCCAAAGATTCTCGTTCGGATTAAGATCCGGTGACTGTATCTGCAATTTCAAAACTTTAATTTTATTTTTTTCAAGCCATGCTGTTGTTCATTTTGATTAACTATCTTTCCTATTGGCGTATAATCGTTAAAGATTAATAAATGAAAGGTCTTAAGTGGATTTTTTCACGCCAAACCTCTTGGTAAAATGAATTGTCACATCACTCGTGACAAGTGAAAGGAATTGGCGTTGATATTGTTGTAGGACCTGAGGAGTCAATCCACTGACCCTTTTGCTCTGCGGTGTGATTCTTAATATAGAGTGTACAGATTCTAAACAGCAGAGTGTTCCCGTTCAAGTTCACTGCAGCCTTACCAGTGGACGCACAGACTATATAAGAATTACGAATTGTATTCTGCCGTTGTCCGAATCAATTTAAGGTTTAATATTTCCATGATTAATTTCTATCGAAAATATTTTGCCACTGCCAACAGTACGGGCAAAGTACACATGTATGCATTCGCTATTGCGTGTGCATATTCTGGGTATAAACTCTAAGATCAACTCTCTTTGTTCACATTACTCTGCAGATGTTTGGACATCACATTGCGACACTTTCTTACAAGTGTGATAGCCTTGCCGGTCGCGTATTCGAATTCATCGTTGTTCTCATAACCCGCCTCGTCAACAACACTTCGCATGTACTCATCTTTCATTTTGTTCTCTTTGCAAGTTGTTTGCAATCTCGTCGTATTTCTTGCACAGTTCTCTAAGTTCTTCCATCAATGCATCTATATCTGTTTCTTTCGTATTCGTTCCTTCTGGCTAAAATGTTCACCTCGTTCGCATCGTACAATTGGATGAATTTTTGTACATCTAATACATCTACATCTTCATTGCGAAATGGATAGAAGAATGTAACCATTTCAGGCTTGTAATTGATTGTGTCATCGATTCTCTAATGACGGTATCTAATCACTCTGTGCCCACATTTCAACGTCTATATGTATTTGTCACGGAATTCTAATTCCACCTTGAATTCCCGTGACGTAGACGCTTGCTTTCACTCTCGAATTTTCTGGCACTCCGGGAGGAAAGCAAGGCGTGGCCATCCACGTCATAAGAAACGTCGACACGCAGGGGCCAATGAAAAATCGGAGGTTGATTCAAGCGCGGAGTTTGAAAGCAGGAGAAAAAGGAGAGAGAGCCCTGGTGATCAAAATGTGAGAGGACATGGAAAACACGAGCACCCGAGGAAACCTGTCGGCAGGCGTAACTTCTGCTTTTCAAGCGGGAATTGGAAGAGCGAATGGGAACTTCGAGCCACGACGACGGTGACGGCTTCGGAGCGACGAGCTGCGCGAGTAGAAACAGCCACGCTGTGCAGAGAAGCTAAGAAGGCGGAGGTTCGTTTTTCTAGGCAGCGGGCAAGTCGGCCGAGCGACCCAATTCCTCGTTCGTCAGTCGGAATACCTGCAAGTGGATTCCCGAGGACGATAATGGAGCAAAGTCACGCATTAGTAAGTGCTGATTTTATTGTGGGCTTTAGAGCCAAATTAATAGAAGCGGCGTTTAACGAACTTTATCACAGAGACCTTCGCTACAATTCAAGAGTGTTAGGTTTATGGCCATACGGTTTATGGGCGTACTCCCATTATCAGCTGGGCTTCGCCGTAATTAAGTTTTATTAATTCCGTGGAAAGCAAGGAGTTCTCTGCTAGTGCTGGTAAGGCCTGCTGGTGCCCAAATTGTCGGGAAAAAGCGTAATTAGCTTTAATTGAGTGCAATTATTGTGTTCAGCTAAGCAGGTGTATTAATGAGTGATTTTAGCACGGTTAAGGAGAATTAACGTTATGCTAATATATTTTTAGCTGATATATGTGTTTGTTTCTTTGTCAATGAAACTTTAGCGCTCAAGGGTGTTACTGACAAATATTGTTACTGAACTGATAGCGAACGTGTTTTAGCTGGCTAAGACTTTCTGTGTATGTCACGTTTGGGGTCATTGTCCCCTTTATCCCTTGGCATTGTTTCTAATGGTTGCCTTATAATATTTAGCCAGTCATGGGTCTTACTGTGTGTGTGTCTGTATTGATATTATTCATTGCGACATATTGATATTTATGGCTTTAATCTGTCTTTATTTTATTCACGATTATAGCGTCATAATAATTAAATTGTATTCCGCCAGTCTTTGAGTTTACCAAGTGTGACTACATTAATTTTAATCATCGTGATTATTAATACATGTGGCATTAATTCGTCTGTATTTTGTTTGTGATTATTATTCCATAATAAATAAATTATATTCTACCGGACTTTGGACTTAACAAGCAGGACTTCTATAACAATAATGTTTGTGACTTTTTGATGTATGTAATTTGCAATTGGTCTTTATTCTGGCTTATCAGACCGTATTGTATTTGAATATTTTGTTGCGGACTTGATATGAGTGTCGTGCTTCAAATTTATCGTTTAAGCTGGGAAAACGGTATTTGAATTCAGATGTAGTGTATGAATGGATTTTCTTAAAGCATCTGATTCTACAATTGTAAACATTGGTGCGATGTGATTATGAAAATTGTTTATTGTTAACTGTAGATTAAGTTAATGATTTATCATGCATTCCCATAGAGGTTTATTGTTTGTTTAGGAATTAATTTGGGTGTGAGGTAGCTTAGGCTGTAATTGAAGTCATTTTGCAGAGTTTTTATTTCGTGTCGGGATTAGACACATTCATATACCCATATTTTATTTGTTCCTATAAACGAATCATAGTAGCGTTAAGAAGTTTTTACAATTATTAATTGCTTGATTTACTTCAACCTAGCAGGTAAGTTTTGCTGGATTTGATTTGTGTTTACTATAATTAAGTCATCTCTAATTTATATTGTTTATTTATTCATTAAACTTTTATTTTTGAATTTGCAATCCGTGCACTGTCATCTGTTTTACTTTCCACTGCGCTGCTCTTAAATACAGCTAATAAAACCGTGACAGTATTGATGTTTGAACTAAAAATGCCATAGGCTCCATCGTTATCATTATCAGTATTTTGTTGTTCATTGGCTTCATGGCCATCTGTATCATCAACATCTTTTCTCTTGATATGTCTTATATTCATTACCGATGTATACCACGCAATAAAATGAGCTAAACTTATGCTATCTAATTGTGCCGGTTTCTCATCATATTTTTGATTCATAGATTTAGCCTGTTCAATTTTCTAAATTTTCAATAGATTTAGCCCGTCAACATTTTCTTCTTTGTCCCTCACTTCACGTCTCTTCTTAGCGTTGTGTATCTGTTCTGGCAAAACGGTCGAAATGTGGCTCATCAAATGGTTGACGCAGAAGATACTACATCCCGCGTCTTAGGTACGCATCTTTAGTGTGTCTATGTTCTATGTTTTAAATTTGTTCTACATTGAATGCACAGCATGAAATCATTCACATTGGACTGATGAAACTGATGGAGAAGCATGTCACACTACTGTTATGTGGGTGCGTTAAGTCCTTCTCAAACTAAAATGTATTTTATAAACATTACATGAATATCCAAATTCATTGTTAATGAATATAAAACGAAATATGAATTCAGTCTCTCAAATTTTCGCATATATGCCGCTCCTTACTTAAAACTTATTTGATGAAGATGCTGTTAATGTTGACGGTTATGGCTCGTTATGGACTTCCACTGGTTGAATTTTATCACTCCATGTAGAAAAGTTTATGTCATCAGATATGTTATTTGCGTCGTACTTTCAGTTATTGGTGCATTCGTATCGAGCTATAGTTCATCTTGGCGGCGCGGCGCTTCAACTTTGAGGTGTTCCTGTTGAGCCCATTGACGCTCAACATCGGACATCCGGGTCTATTTGGGTTCCCCATCTCTAGATCTATATTCTTGTGAGGGTTTCTATAATTTTTCTCGTGTTTATTAGGCATAAATTTGGAAATTCTTTAATTTTTGAGAAATTTCCGCACTTCGAAGGCCGATATCTTAGACATTTTTAAATATTGAGGTTTAAATTTTATGCCATGTTATAAAGCGCAGAAAGATAAAACAAATGACACCTCAAACGTCGTGGTAGCACAAAAGAAGCCGGAGCTAGACTAATTTAATATCCGCCATAGAGCAGATTTCCTGACTCAACTTTGCCTGCGATTGCGCCAGCCAATTAGATCAGCACGAAATCAGTGATGATCTAAAACATGCTTTGTTCTATACTCTATCGAATACGATATAGAACATTCTTCTATCATTAATAGTTTTCAAGTTATTAAAGTTTTCGTGATCAACACTTTTCGTGACATTCACGATTTAAGCGTGGCAAGCTAGTCTCGAAACGTAAGACGTATTCTACGTCAAAATTTACCTATTGATCAAATATATAAACGACTCTGCTTAAATTAGATGACTTATTTGATGTACTGCCAAGGTGGACACTATCGTTAACTACTTTTAGAATTATCACAAGCAATTCTTGTGTGGAAAAATTATTCATTATGGTTGATATAAAGTGAGTGTAGGGCAAAAGCCCCTCCGAACAAAAGCCCTTTGGACAAAAACCCCTTAACAAATACCTAACATGATATAACCTAACATTTATATTTTTATGTCCCTTGGTCCCATGAATTTCCTTATAAAGTACTAGAAGAGGCACCCGGCGTTGCCCGGGATAATTACACTTGCACAAACTTTTCCTTTCATTGTTAGTCATGAGATATTGATTGTTGGTTCATGCAGAGCGTTTGTGAATTGCGTGTTGATACCATTGTTGATACCTATTGTTGTACAAACTTTGCCTTGCATTGTTGGTCATGAGATATTTCTCATTAAAATGCCTTACCATAACCATGAATATCGATTTTTTTATCGATATTTATTATTTTTCCGAAATCTGAGGTAGACAGTGACCTTCCTCATGCTTTGAAGGTCATGTATGCGAAATTTTATCAAGATCGGAATAAAACTGTAGATTTGTATAAAAAACATACACACAGACCCACAGACCCACAGACCCACAGACAAACCCACAGACAAACCCACAAACATCCTTCTTTATATATATAGAAGACAATGCAAATCTCTCTGTACAACGGAAACTTCTGCTGTTACGTGTGCTTATGCTCTGTTATCATCAAAATCTCAATCTTGTTACGAATTATATTTGCAAATGTGATATCCTAGGATTCAATCCAGATCCAGCCACCATTATGATTGACTTTGAACAGGCAATGATCAATGCTATTTTAACTGTTTTTGGATTACATATGTCAGGTCGGTGTTGTTTCTATCACTTAACACAAAGTATCTGGAGAAAAATCCAAAGTTTGGGACTTGCTTTGGCCTACAGAAATGATGATGCGATTAAAACAATTTTGTGGAATGTTGCAACATTTAAGAGAAAACATGTTTCATGTATCAGGAATAGAAGAGCTTATAAACTTTTTCAGCAGCACTTATGTTTCTGGAACAAATCGACGCATCCAGCCACCAAGTCTTCAAGATGGGACAATCCCACCACTGCGCATCAGAAGAATTCCTCCTATGTTTCCACCTGAGCTATGGAATGTTCATGAATCAACAAAAAATGGCGAACATAGTACAAACAACTTGTGTGAAAGTTGTAATTTTTCATTTCATGAACTTCTGGAATATGAGCATCCTACCGTTTGGAACTTGTCGCCACAGCTTTAACTAACGTATCACAAGGAATTCTACCTACAAAAAATAAATGGACAAGTGCGAGTCGAACTCGCGTGGAGAGGGTTCCGTACGGTGAATATGTTATCTACCATGTTTTTTTTTTTTAAATCTGACCCAAATTTGTAAAAAAATTATGTATGGCACCGGATTTTAGAGGTAAATTGCTGAATATATTGCCTATTGCTGAATTCTGTCTTGTCGTATATTCTTGAATATGTGGAGTAAGACCAAGTGACAGAAGGTATTCTGATATTTCATTTTATGATTTGTCCTTAAAATTAATATTGAAGCCTCCTACTATAATAATCTTTTCGTGTACACCGATAGCATTCTTAATGCATTGGACAGCAATTTTCGGAAGGCATTTTGGTGATCTATATACGGTTAAGAATTAAACACAAAATGCTTTGAATTGGAGGCATTCACAATGCCCACCCCCTGGACTATCTACAATTAAAACCTGAAGAATAGACCGACCAACCGACTTTGCGAATTGAGTAACGATTTTTTAATTAATTAACATTGTTCTGGCAATGCAGTACCACCCATTCGCAACTGTTTTTATTAAAATTTAAATAAAAATTTAATTTAATTTAAAAATTTAAAATAGCTAAAATTACTTATTTAGGATTTTAATTTGATTTTCCGACCGTATTTAGTCTAGCGCGAATTCTTTTTAATGATAATCTTCTTTCTATATATATAACCAGCAGAGGACCCGGCGTTGCGCGGGATAATTACGCTTGTTAGGGAGCTGAAGGAAGGATAATTACCTCCTTTGCCTCATCGACAGAGACTGCCCTATCTATATCGTATATTATATCCATTTACTGTTCATTGTTAATAATTCTTGGAAACGAATGTTCTGTCATTGCATCATCATTTTATGTTCATTGTTATAATTCCTTGAATAATTTTGTGCTCATTATTATAGGTAAATGGCGCATTGAGACCATTGTTGATGCGAACACGATGGGCCTATTGTTGCACAAACTTTGCCTTGCCTTGTTGGTCATGAGATATCTGTTGCTGGTCCGAGCGTAGTGTGAATTCATATATAGAAGGAAGAAGGATGTTTGCTTGTTTGTTTGTCTGTGGGTTTGTTTGTTTGTTTCTTATGCAAATCTACAGTGTTATTCCGATCTTGATGAAATTTTGCATACTTGACCTTCAAACCATGAGGAAGGTCACTGTCTACCTCAGATTGCGGAAAAATAATAATTATCGATAAAAAAAAATCGATATTCATGGTTATGGCAGGGCATATTAATGAGAAATATCTCATGACCAACAGTGCAAGACAAAGTTATTGCAACAATAAGTATCAACAATGGGATCAACACGCAATTCACACGAACCAACAATATATATCTCATGACCAACAATGCAAATAAAAGTTTGTGCAACAATAGGTATCAACAATGGTGTCAACACGCAATGCACCAACACTATGCAAGGATCAACAATATATGTTTCATCACCAACAATGAAAGGCAAAGTGTGTGCAATATAGAAATCAATGCATAGAATTCCTGTTATTAAGGCTTTTCTTAGAAAAGAGAATTCTTAGTACTTAACAATTTTTTGAAAATCTTTAAAAATGATCAGTAATTGGAGATAATGAGTTAGCAGACTATTGAGAAAGAGTGAAAGACGATAGAGGAAGCATTCCTTTAGCTCCGTGCTGTATTGAGCAAATGGTAAGGAAGTAACTAGAAGAATCGGCGACCGCTAGACAACACAAAGCGATGAATGGCCAATTTTTGCTTCAAGACATCGAAAGAAGAAAGGATATTGCAACAACATCAAGTGTACATCGAAAGTAAGATTACGTGAGTAAAAAATTATTTAGACTAGAAGGCATCCTTGGAGAGGGCCATCCATTGCGAGCGTTTAAAAAAACATATTTTTCGGTAAATCAATTCCTGGTATATCATCTAATATGGATTTTTTCAGTGAAGAGGTTAATTCCTGTCTTTCGAATTTTTCTTAAAATGGATAGTCCCTTCGCTCTATATTGTAGTGATTGAGTTATTATTTAACCAATTTGCACGTTTAATTTAGCTTTTTGAGGTTGTTCTGTTTACCTACAAGCGTATTTATCCCGGGCAATGCCGGGTCCTCTGCTAGTCTATATATATAAAGAAGGATGTGTGTTTCTGGGTTTGTTTGTTTGTGGGTTTGTTTGTTTGTTTCTTATGCAAAAATCATCCCAATTTGTGGATATCTAGTTTCGTCCACCCTTTTGGCAGAATTTTCCTGTTTTCCACCAAAAACCATCCAAATGTGTGGATTTCCATTTTCGTGCACACTTTTGGCCAAATTTTTTTCTTTTCCACCGAAAACCACCCAAATGTGTGGATTTCCAGTTTCATCTACAGTTTTATTCCGATCTTGATGAAATTTTGCATACTTGACATCGAGAGTGGGAATTGCAAAAACATCAAGGGGAACATCTAAAGTAAGATTACGTGACTAAGAAATTATTTAGGCTAGCAGGTCCATCCATTGTGAGCATTTAAAATTTTTTTCCGAGTTTTCATTATGAATTTTTACTCTCTTAAATCTAAGCGTTTTCATGTGTTTATTTTTAAGATATTGCAAAATTTAATCATAAAAACAATCCGAGCCACACCTAGCTTATTTTGTAGCACATCAGATCCAAACATTTCATAAAAATACATTTTGACTATATTCTGTGGGAATGTATATATTTTGGAAACTAAGATGTTGAAAATGCGATGATTGAACATTCGTTTCCAAGAATCATTATTAATGAGCATAAAACGATGATGCAATGACAGAACATCAATAAGGCAGCATCTATTGATGAGGCAAAGGAGTCACGCGTGTCTCCCTTGTGATCACTATCAAACGTCCAGACGACTGGCAAAAATTTATGTGCCTGGAAAGGAAAGAGAAAGAACGAGTATTGTTCAGAGAAACAACTAAAACAGAAAAAGCTATTCGGGCATTTGAAACATCTGAGCAAAGGGAGTTTCGAATAGAGCAAGAGCTTCTACTTCAAGAGCAAACAAATTTGAGTCTAAATTATCTGGTCCCGCTATATCGCCTAGAATTCCTGTTTTTGTATTTTTCGTAGAATGCATAGTCCCTTTGCTCTGTGTTGTATTGATTGAGTTATTATTTAATCAATCGGGAGTTATAATTTAATTTTTTTGAGATTGTTCTGTTTACCTACACGTGTAATTATCCCGGGCAACGCCGGGTACCCCTTCTTGTAGATATATTAAAAAAGCTAGCTAACGTTGGCTGCGAGGAAAAAAAACTATAACATCAGTATTTTCTCGGAATTTAACAATCAATGTTTTTTCGTTTGTTGGAAACAATAAAGGTTGGATTGCTCGCCACTATGGAGCAGGAGAAGTTAGCATCTTATATATAAGATGACTATTGAAAAACAACTCATTTATTTTATATTTGTCTTTTATTTCTAATGTATTTACGTTCATTATATTTATATATTTTAATTTCTAATTTTTATTTTGAACAAAACAGTTTCAGTTTCAGGAATAGCTGAAGATACTGATCGATAGCACAATATTGAGAGATTTACCATGTTATTTTAAGACCATAGACTTCTTATAGGTTTTCCTGTAATCTATAAGCAAAAACTATTTTCTTTATTTTTTTCGAAATTTTAGGCTCAGTAGTTTCGGAGATAAGGGGGGGGGGATGGTCAATTTTCATTTTTTTTCTTAAATAACATTAAAACTATTTATTTTAAAATTATAAAAAAATATATTTGAGACTCTCACAACAAGCCCTTTCATTTGATATATCACACGATACAGTTTGCAAATATTCTTTTTTAATTTTCTAAATTGCCCCCCAAAAGTGACCCCCATATTCAAAATTCATTTATTAACGTTACACGTCCGTTTTTGGGTCACAGAACTACATATGTGTATCAAATTTTAACTTATTCGATCTAGTAGTTTCGGAGTAAATTGGCTGTGACATCGGGACAGACAGACGCCGGAGTGATCCTATAAGGGTTCCGTTTTTCATTCCGACGTACGGAACCCTAAAAAGAGTGAAACGTGCTACTATTGAAAACCAACATCGTTTGAAAAAATTATGCATTGATTATGCAGACAAGAAGAAAACCTTAGAAGAATTTCTATGGGGCATTGCCTACAATATTACGTTATAAAATATTAGATTAATAATGATTATGTAAATTGATTTTTCAAATTTAATTATTTACAATAAATCGCATGTCTAACATGTTTTATTTTTAGAAGGGTTTTTATTTCGAAAGGGCTTTTGTCCGTCCCCCATATAAAGTAATAATATTAAGATGGTATAGGGAATTAAGCCCTCACCCCCATCCCCCCATGTAATCCAAATAAGCTTCGGGGAAACATTAGAATTTTGATAATATTTTTTAGTTTATTATTGTATATATTTATTGTCATTTAAAAAACAACAAATTGTTTATTTAAATAAATAAATAAGTAAATAAATTATAATTCAACTCTTTTAAAAATATATCTTTAAGACATAAATAAATATTATTATTTTCAATTAAACACATCACTGTAATATTTAGTTTTGCGATTTTCAGATGGATAAGGTATTTCTTATTATTCTCTCAAGAATTACTGAATATTGAAATGTTAAAT
>JAHWFO010057391.1:0-11465 GCA_023313115.1 Rhysida immarginata | reverse complement strand
CATCCCAAGTGTAATAATCCCGGGCAACGCCGGGTACTTCTTCTAGTTTAAAATAAAAATGATCTACCAATGAAAAACAGTTGTCAGCTTCAGTTGAAGTTTTAACTTAAAATTTTAACAATTGGTATATTTATATCCTTAACATTTTCTGTATATATATCATCAGAAATTGCTTTTAGGTGATCTTGCAAATCTGGCAAGAACATAATGGCTATTGGATCAACACCATCTGGAAGTCCCAGTTTATCTCTGAAATTTTCCACGTACAGAATTTGGTGGAAAACCTTGCGGCAAGATTCAGCATCTATAATAAATGCGTATATAACGTGAATTTTAAAGAATTACTATTTTTAGAATTTTATTGGAAATATAATTTTGATATTGTAGCTTAGTTGAATTTATTTAACTAAAAATTTTAAGTTCTGCAAAACAAACTCCGGTAAAAATTCAGAATAGTGTTCCCTGATTTGCCCATAAAATGTCGGCCAATTTAAAGATATTCGTGCTATGAATTTATCACTGTATAATCTCTACTTAATATCTAAATATTAAGAACTTATTCTTAATTTCTTATTTCTTGTTTATTTTTAGAACTTATTTATACAAAAATTAGTACAGAAATAAAATTAAGAAGGCCCCGTGCTGACAAACACCAGCAAAGGGCAGCCACGATAAATTAAATTGACCTTTATCATTGAGCTTTCATGCCGGGGCTTTTAAAATCTTTTCCCCGTGTAAATTTCTTAACGAACATTTCTAAAAATTAGATAAATAATTTAATTACTAAATATCGAAGATACGTTTATACATGAAGTTCATTGAATGTGACAACATTGCCTGGGAAAATTAAGAAATGCCACTCTTCAAATACATCATCAATGCTTAATTTACATTATAGAAATTTATCAAATTTATGAATTAGAAGTCATAATTTAACTTTTACGTACCTTGTTGGGTTAAATTAAAACAATCTTCATTCAGCAAAAGCTTCAATTTGTACTTATCAAATTGTAGTGATGTTGAAATCGAGCAGATATTGTACCACTATCACTTGTAACTGTGAGAGTATAGGTTGTGTTAGCAGCTTTGCTGCTCATTGATTGTCTGTATAGATGATGGTCACCATTTGCTTTAGGTGTTGCCTCCATAGCCTTGCCACATATGTGATTGCCAAGAGTTCTTTATTGCAGGCCGAGGGCTGCATTTCACTCTCTCTGAAGCGACGAGACTCGTATTCCATAGGAAACAGTTTCTAGCTGTTCTGTTGCGTGGCTACTGCTCCTACTGCCATTGATGATGTGTCGCACATCATATGCAGAGGTTTCTTGGGGTCAAATATCTTGAGGATGGGTGGATTAACAAATGCCTTCTTAAATTCTTGAAGTGACTGTTGCTATAGTTTGCCTCATATAAACGGTTCATCCTTTTGCAATAATTGAAACAACGGTACTGTGATTAATGAATACCTGGTGACAAACGCTCTATAAAATTGAGCTGTATCTAAGAATCCTCTTAGTTTTGGATAGTGTGATGGAGATTGTTTCTTCACACGCTTTACCCTGTTGGCTGATGTTGAAGCCTAGGTATTAAACTGACTGGACCCCAAAGACGCATTTACTTTTTCGGATGTAAAATCTACTTTCTTTTAATTTCCAGAGTACGTTGCATGTACAATCATACAATTGTTTCAATGACCGAGCATATACTAGAATGTCATCGAAGTAATAAATGGCTGCTTTGTTTAAAAATTCTCCCAACACCACTTTCATGGCCTTAGAAAAGATGCGGGCAGCTCCCTTTAACCCGAACGGTAATACTTTATATTCAAATAGCCCAAAACAAAGCTGATAGATAGGTATCCCATTTATCTAGCCGTATATGGTGGTAGGCCTGCAATACATCGAGTTTAGTGTAATACTTGACTCCCTGTAACCTATCATTTAATGACTCTATTCGGGGAATGGAATATAAATTGTGCTTCGTCATGGTGTTTAGATTTTGTAGTCTATACACATATGCAGAGACCCGTCCTATTTTGACAAAGAGTACCAGCGATGACCCTACTAGGTCTTCTACCTTTTTCTGTATTTCATCTTTCTCCTCATGTGACAAAGGGTACAACCTCAAGTTGAACAACATGGCTACTTGCTCCAGTTCAATGCGGTGCTGCGTTGCTATTTTGGTGGGAATCCGGCAGGTAGTTCTTTCCAAGAAAGGTCAATGTATTCTTAAATGATATGTTATCAGGCATTTTGGTTAATACTTTCGTTTTCGTCTCCGCTCTCTTTAACGGGTAGCAAATATATACTATCATAGTCCTTTGTACAAATCACATTATTGATTTCTTGGACCGACATTAAACAATTTGACGAGTCTTCGTTCCACTGTGGTAACCAATGTTTCCGACCCTTGATTCGCATGCTGCATCTATGACCTTTCCAATTGAAGAGAGCGTCGACCTTGCTTATCCATTGCAGTTCAAGGATTATGTCAAACTTTTGCAGAGGCAGAAGCTGCAAATTTATTTTGTCACGATACTTGCCGCTGGTTATGGGGACTTGGAAAGCTGTGTACATTACTTCTTGCTTCCATCCGTCAGAATAAGTTACCATTCTCCTCACATTACTTTTCGTGCTCTTTAATTTAAACACCTTTGCGCACGACTCATTTATATAATTCTCGAGCGGAATTATAATGTCAGCTTAATGTCTTGTACTCCTCTTTTGCTATTTCTAGCGGATATCACACAGCTCTTTTTGTACGATCATGGAAGCTGGCAATGTTGGGGCTACTTTTTACTTTTCTGGACTTGTGCTTACTTCGACATTCTCTGCTGATATGACCACGTTTTTGGCAATTGTAACAAATTGTGTCCTTTTTCCCCTTGCACTCTGTGACCTGGTGGGCTCCTTTCGTATTGCTCCTAATTGCATCGGCTCTGGCTCGTGAGTTGATGGTTTTAAGTCATACGCTTTGTACTATTTTTCCAGGTAAGCTATGCCTTGTTTGATTGTAGTGCAGTCATGAAGCATGCCTTTGCTGCCAACTCTTTAGGTAAACCCTAGATCAAAAAGAATAATTTTTCGATTCTGAGGTGACAATATGTCCATTAATGGGCCTGCAGAATATGGGTATATGTGTTATTAGGTCGTAGTTTTTGAGCTTTAGCTTTTGTAGATCCATGTGCCATGAGAGCTGCGTTTGACCTCTCAAAAGAGCTCTTCTGAGACCTGTATTGAAGCTGGCCCAAGTTATAAAATGGTTGCTTAAATGGCTGACAAACCAGTCTTTTGCCATTCCCTTGAGGTAGCCTTGCATAAAACGTGTATGCTATTATTGCATGCCGTGAATATGACGTTGTTTATGAACAATACCAGATCCTTGTCTGGTAATCCGGAGAATGTGGGAAGTTCTAGGTTAATCCCTATCCTTCGGGCTGGTGAGACGACAAGTTGTTTTATAGCTGCCACCACGTAAGTTGAATGATCTATTTGACATGCACAGTAAGTCATCTCATCAATATGCTTTGTCTGGATTTTACCCATAATGCACTTTTTCTACTATAGTAATGGTGGAGATATTGTTGAAACGTGGAAAGCCTATTAAAAGTCATAATAAAAAACAAATTGCATTCGAGTCGATTATTCTGCGTCATTTTTTAATTTATTAATTTCATTTATTAATTTCCTTTATCTATTTAAAGGAAAAAATGAAGATAGAAACTAAATATAAATACGAAAACAATGTTTCGAAAACAAAAGCGGATGTTTCATGGAATATCTAAGTGATTTACTTCCCGTTAACGTCTATTGGCTGGCTTTAGAGATGACATCATCCTGTCGTTCAACTTATGTGGCGGGAGCTATAATACCTCAGTCAGTTCTGCTAGAGGGCCTGGTGCTGCCATGACTCTTTTTTTGTCTCAAACATTCCACTCAATTAGATATAAAAAACTCCTTGAAACATTGTCTGTCCAACGATGCAAAATTTTTAACTCCAACGTTGCAGAAGGGTGGGTGGGTGGGTAATAATAATCCCGAATGAATTGTCTTTCTATTGATTCGGTTTTAGTTTCTACTTTGGGCGGGTTGGATGGACTAAACAACACTAACGCCCCCAGAATCGACAGTTGGTAAACCATGGTCTGGTACCATAAACATTCCGCTCTTGTCACATGGATAGCAGAGTAAGACAAGAGACAGAACATATAAGGTGAAATAAAGATAAATTTTATTTTGCGAATAAAGGGAATGGTGGATGCTAATCAAAATTAGGACTATCACCGGCCCTATGGTAACAGAACAAGAAAAGGATAAATAGTTCGAAGATTGAGCTAACCCTCGTAGATGAACGCAATTGTCAGAGAAGAGGTAAACTAATTACTCTGCCTCGAACGGTGCCTTGGTAGAATGTCACTGATGTCACAATTGGAAAAATCCTTGCCATTCACGTGGTTCTGACATCTGGCATATAATAGGGGATCTTGCAGCTGCTTGAAGGATAAGATCTTTTCTTTCAATTACGCCTTGTGGTTGTTGTGTAGACACCTAGTCAAACGTTGCACACACACGTACACCATCACTTGATAACTTGTATGTAGCACTAAAATAGGAATGACATCACACTCCATGAGTCACATCCTTTAACTTATAACTGGGGAAAACTCGACACTTTATAACCAGGGAGGTATACTCAAGATACTTGAAGGCAACCTTATGAGTAGTAGGTTAAATTCTTAGCAATGCCATTCGCATAAATATTGCACTTGTAATTTCACACACTATTGTTCATCTGCACTTTCGTAGATCGATCACTAAATATAACACACACAAAATGAGCACGTATTCCATAGCACATGCACTCATCACTAAATAATAATTTAAGCATCACAATTTATACAGCACCAAATGAAGCACTAAATCACATATGCACTAACGGAATGAACAACAAAAATTGTGGTTGGAGAATTAATCCTAGACAATACACAATCAGGGAAGTCGATCTGAGCGGCAAAACAAGTCTCTGAGAATGCCCAATTAATGGAGACTAAAGAAGAATGACGGTGCACTCGTCTGCTCATTGGCACTTGTTCTACACTGAGGCAAAACTAATAAGTAATAAAAGAGTTAATTAGGTATGATATCATTGCTTCTCTTTATAATCTTAATATAAAGTGAACAAAAGGAGAAGACATATTATCAGTACTCTACTTGCTTATTTATTAGGACTTTGACCTGTGTATGTGTAAACACTTTGAGGTGAGACACTATGTAAGCATTTAAATGAAAGGTTCAGTCACTTAGATATTGGGGTAAAGGCAGTAGAATGAAGAAACCTCGCTTCAACGAAGAAATGCGTACAAGTCCAATGAAAATTGCTTCAGAGATTTTCGTAAGAAAAATAAGTTGAAAATCCCGTTATGGGATGGACAGGCACTAAGGCAATGAGAACGGGATCTGTGGTAGTATTCCCCCTGTTCCTCCATAACAATATTCAGCTAGGTATAATGGGAACACACCCAGAATCTCATTGCATGCACATCACCCAACAGTCTTATGATAAAATACTGCATGGAACACTTTTATATAGGAACTGTTAATTCTAGCCTAGAGTACAGTTAGGTGTTGTATGCTAACTGTTCATAATGATATCGGAATATCCTCAATGAACAAAAACTTCCCTTACTCGCCCGTTCATGCCCCTTTGTTATTTAACTCGTTTGCGAGCCTCCTTTGGGGTTTGCTTGATGCTTAGCTTCATTTGCACGCATGTCTATTATCTCCAAAGTCGTGCACCAGGTTTCCCTGTCAAGAAAAGTCATCACTACAATCTCTGTCGTGCTCACCCTGTCTCCTACATGCTCGTTTCTGTCCCTTGTTCCTCTCTCGGGATCACTCTCCCAAAGTGAAGTGTTTTCTCTACATCAGCCAGGCTGTTTTCTCTTGCGAATCGCTCACATTCGCAGAATCCACGTGACAGTCATTAAACCAAAAGACCATATACCATGTACGTGGCAGCTATAATGGAGTTCATAAAGGCAAAGTTCGCTGAAGGCTTTCAATGCTTGATTTTTAGGAACTAACAAGCATATCTTGGCAGAAATAATAAATTGCGAGGCAAAGGGGAGGATAATGTTCTGTTGAAGTTCACATGAATTATTATCAATGCGCAGTTTAGAGCTCTTACTAACCTGGGAATACTCAAAGTAGGTATCGCTTCTGTAGTCAAACTCCCGTCACTCAAATCTTTCGCACGACAACAGTCCTTTCACTGACTTCTTAAAACGGCTTTTAAAGAGTACACTCATATCCCATTTTCCACTCCTGAGAGAGCATTTATCTCTCCTTTACTATTTTGAGACATCGTTCTCAAAAACATTTCTCCTCGCTCCTCCATATGTTCCTCCCATCTCTCGGACTTGCTTTTCTTTTCCCATCATCCTTTCATCTGCGTTCCTACTCTCTTTTACGTGGGTGCCATTTTTCGTGACGTCATTTATGTCGCTATTCCTTATACTGAGTAGAATAGACGATTCGGGTGCGGAAGCAACCAAACCTGTCGCGGAAATTATCATTACCATGATAACTCCATGACAGCAAGGCATTCCTTCACTTCTTGCATCACGATTTGACTTTTGCGTTTTGGTAATAGGGTTAATAAACTGCCTTTACTGCGAATCTTCAATAAACTTGGCTTGTTCTTGATCACTAAGGGCACAATTATCATTTGGAATCCACAGTGGAGGTACTGCATCATGCTTCTTTTTCTGCAATGCTCAGAACATAATCCAAACAGAATTGTCACAAGCTGACAAGTTTTGGATCTTTTTAGTCCATTAATCATTTCCAAGAGCTTTAATCTCCTCATGCACATAATGTGCTAATTTGTTGTACTTCGTTTTGAGCCAGGATTCACGATATTCCAGTCCTTTTTCTTGGATAATTAAGTGTTGAATGCCATGCCTGGATTTAGCTCCAGAAAGAAAGATGATCTGCTCTCCAAAGGGAAAGCACTTTTTTGTAGAAAACATCTTTGTGTTACGGTCGGGACCAATTTATTGTTTTGTAAGTTTATAATTTTGATAATGATTGTAGTAAAGGCTGCCTCCAATATATGAATACTGTCAATTTATAATTGATCCGTCATACATTTAAGGATTTCCCATCCTGAACTACGAACGGCCAGTTGAGTGAAACCTGAATAATGAATATAATATTTAACAAAAAATAGAATTTATTGGAGCTAGTATCTAGGGTAAAGTACAAAACAATGATATAAATGAAAAATATGAAAAAATAATCAAATTAGAATTAATGTTTTGAATTAATAGTGAGAAAAAATTCAATGTAACACGAAAAGATTTCTTTGGAAGTTAAGCAATACACTCTTTCAAAATTATTATCAAAGCATATAGGTAAAACCATCAATTAATATCTGTTCAATGTAAGCAAATGATAACTAATAAATATATTACAATAACAATTCAAAAAGGGAAGGAAAAATTGAACGAGCTTTTAAAGTTTCTTCAGTTTATTTATTATCTTCTGGTTGAAATATCAAATTATTTATAATAATATATGCAAAGTCAAATTCTGGACGGTCCTCGAAAATGCACAAGGGAAGTTCAATAAGTAATACAACACTTTTTTTTCTGAAAAAGAGGGTTGTTTTATTCAGGATTCAAATACACCATGTTATTCCCCAATCTCTTAGCTACACAACACTATTTTTCATCATAATCTCCATTCAATGCTACGGCTTTACACCACCTTGAAGTGAGGGCCTGCACACCTGCACCGTACCATTCCACTAGTTGATGTCGGAGCCAACATCGTGCTGCATCAATAACTGCTTCACGATCCGCGTAGTGCCTCCCACGGATTGCGTTCTTCATTGGGCCAAACAGATGAAAATCCGTCGATCTGCTCAAATGAGAGTGTTCGCATGTTCCAACATTGCAGGAGCCACAGCTGTGCACGGGCGACGAGCTTGCGGGAGATCAGACAGTTTTGCTTGACCTTGCGACGATGATTTCATACGCTTTGCCCAATGACTCACCGTGCTTTTTTCCACTGCCAGATCACCGTAGACATTCTGCAAGCGCCTATGAATATCTGAGATGCCCTGGTTTTCCGCAAAAAGAAACTCAATCACTGCCCGTTGTTTGGAACGCACCTCCATTGTAGATGCCACTTTAACAGCTCACTATAGTGCTGTCACATAACGGATGTCAATGATACTTTATGAGACGAAGCGGAAATGTCTGAAAATCTCCCACAAGAAATGTCCAGTTTTTTCAACAAAAATTGGTCGAAAAAAAATGTGTTGCATTACTTATTGAACTCCCCTCGTACTTAAACAAAGGTATTAATTTATCGGATAATACTTGAATTACACTTCAGAATTATAAATGCATGATTTAACAATTTGTTTAGATAGTGTACATGTACTGAGATAAGGTATTAAATTGAATTTCGACTTCATGAATTTTAAACGTGTATACCCAACTATACAGTCCTATTCAAAAGTATAAGACCAGGCGTTTTTTTTGTGCTAAAGAGAAAACAGACGCATCATTTATTAGATATTTTTATATACGTAATGAACACAGATGTCAACCAAGAATACAAGTTTGGATTAAATAAAAATAATTTTGGAATAAGTTAAGCAAAAATAACACTAAAACCACATGTGCAAAAGTATAAGACCGTAAACAAACACGGCACTCATGCTGTTTTAGTATTTTGTGATTCTTCCAGAGTTATGGATTCATCAAAAATACGTTCTGGCATGGACTCAACCAATCTCAGTAAAGTTTCACATGAAACTAATTCCCACACAGCGAAAATTGCTGATATCAGTTCATCAGTCGTTTGAAACTGCTGCCCATCTTTATAAACATCGCTTGCCAGTAAACCCCAAACGTTTTCAATGGGGTTCAAGTCTGATATTGCGGGACATGGAAGAAACTTAATATTTTGTGTTTGAAACCACAGTTTCATCATGTTATACATGGGGCAGGATGTTGCATCTTGTTGAAAACTGAACTCGGGCCCTCCTTGAATTTCACTATAGGTCTGAAGTTGCTGGTCTGTCATCTTCCGATACTCCACTGACGTCATGGGTCCCTTGATAACAACACAGTCCGTTTTTCCGAGAGCAAAAAATCCACACCAAACCAAGACTGCACCAGCTACCACTTGGCGGCTCATCTTCACTGTTGTGGCTTGCCATAAATCGCGCCAGTAAAAGTGAATGCCATTAAATCCGTCGAGATTAAACTTCTTCTCATCAGAAAAAATTACAGTGCCATTCATGGCTGTACAAGGTTTTACGGGCAAAGGACAGACGTTCTGTTTTGTATCTTGGTGTTGGGGTGGTGCTCTCTTTTCTTTACAGTATCGTATGTTCTCTGGTAATGGTGCTCGTGGAACAGATGATGTTCATAGTGGATTTTATTATCACTGCTGACATTTTTTCCCCTGGTAGCAAGAGCACAGATGTCACAACAACATCTTTCAGAGAGAAGTTTTGGTCATCCTGTCCTAGATTTTCCATACTCATCTTGGCAACAGCACATTTTGAATGACCAATCGTTTCAGCAATTTCACGCTGCGATTTCCCACTACCATGTAGTGTCCAAATTATTCGGATTTCAGATTCACGGAGATATGTGGCCTTAGGCATTGTCTATACCCCAGCACCTCTGAAGTTCGATTAGTTTTGCCAATTCATTTATATGCAAAAAAGTAGTAGGACATTTCCATTTTTTCAGGGTGGTCCTGTACCTTTGCACATGTGTTTTTTGTGTTATTTTTGCATAACTTATTACAGAAATATTTTTACTTAATCCAAAGTTGTAGTTATGTTTGACATTTGTGTTCATTATGAATATAAAAATTTTCAGAAAAAATGATGTGTTTATTTTTTCTTTAGCACAAAAAAACAACGCCTGGTCTTATACTTTTGAATAGCACTGTATTTAGACAATCAAAAGGAAAGTGTCTTTCACAAATTTATAGATTTAAGTGAAATTGATCCATTTCCCAATTCAAATGTAATAGTGTATAAAGAAATAATTGTTTGGTCATACAGACAAAAATCAGAATTTAGCTATACCATGTCTTCTTAATCTGCTCACACTTTCACTCATGCACTGCCCCAACGATTTTGCTTCACCTTTATTTTTCAACTAGCAAAGGTACCCGGCATTGCCCGGGATAATTACACTTGGATGTAAACAGAACAATCTCAAAAAATAAAATTAAATTTTGTAATATCTTAAAAATAAAGACATGAAAATGCTTAGAATTAATACAGTAAAAATTCTTAATGAAAATTCGAAAAAAATCTTTTTAAAGGCTCACAATGGCTGGACCTCTCCAATAATTTCTTACTCACGTAATCTTACCTCAGATGTATACTTAGTGTTGTTGCAATTTTCACTCTTCTCTCGATGTGTTGAAGCAAAACTTGGCCATTCATCACTTTGTGCAGTCTAGCGGTACTCGATTCTTCTATTTACTTGCTTCCCATTTGCTCAATACATCACGGAGCTAAAGGAGTGCTTCCTCTGTCGTCTTTCCACTCTTTCTCAATAGTCTGCTAACACTCCATTATCTCCAGTTACTGAACATTTTTAAAGATTTTCAAGAAATTGTTAAGTACTAAGAACTCTCTTTTCTAAGAAAAGCCTGAATAACAGGAATTCTATGCATTGTTACAAATTGAAACTTATCCATATAACATCATCATTTTATGTTCATTGTTATAATTCTTGGAAAGGATTGCTTTATCATTGCATCATCATTTTGAGCTCATTGTTATTGGTGAATTGCGTGTTGAAACCATTGTTGATACCTATTGTTGCATTGTTGGTCATGAGATATATATTGTTGGTCCATGCAGTGTGTTTGTGAATTGCGTGTTGATACCATTGTTGCAAAAACTTTGTCTTGCATTGTTGGTCATGCGATATTTCTCATTAATATGCCCTGTCATAACCATGAATATCGATTTTTTATCAATAATTATTATTTTTTCGAAATATGAAGTGGACAGTGACCTTCCTCATGCTTTGAAGGTCATGTATGCGAAATTTCATCAAGATCGGAATAAAACTGTAGATTTGTATAAAAAACGTACACACAGACCCACCCACAGACCCACAGACGCACAGACCCACAAACATCCTTCTTTATATATATAGATAGACTAGAAGAGGTACCTGGCGTTGCCCGGGATAGTTACACTTGGATGTAAACAGAACAATCTCAAAAAATTAAATTAAATTTTGCAATATCTTTAAAATAAACACATGAAAATGCTTAGAGTTAATACAGTAAAAATTCTTAATGAAAATTCGAAAAAATCTTTTTAAAGGCTCAAAATGGATGGACTGCTCCAATAATTTCTTAATCAGATAATCTTACTTCAGATCTACACTTGATGTTGTTGCAATTTCC